>VWZO01007021.1:113801-126900 GCA_013396975.1 Bucco capensis
ATATATATATATGTATACACACACATATATATGAAAAACTTCACGATTAGTTATGGAAATACAAATG
Organism: Bucco capensis; assembly: GCA_013396975.1. NCBI lineage: Eukaryota > Metazoa > Chordata > Aves > Piciformes > Bucconidae > Bucco > Bucco capensis. The sequence goes on from VWZO01007021.1 coordinate 113,869, forward strand.
TGTGACTAGAGTATAAACATGAAATTTCAGGAACAAGTAACTAAAAGTTTTAAAAGGAAAGTTTCTGTGAGTTTGTGTTGTGTTTTTTGGTTTTGTTTTCTGTTTATGATGTTATGCTTCTCTTCCCTGTGGAGTCTACCACAGCTTATGTAGGCTACAAATGTACACCTTACACAATTAGTTTCTGATTAAAAATGACCATTTAAAGCTTTACTTGCATTTCTTGGAAAACATTCTCTACTAAGTACAGGAAAGTGAATGCATGTCATGCTATCCTCACCAGGATAGCTCATCTTGCTCCCTGAACTCCAGGGGCAGTTCTGAATGAACTGAATTAGTGTGAGGGTGCCTGTGATTTGTAAGAGCTGGAGGAGAAGCTAGCCTTGTCTCAACAAAGGATCAGTTGCAAACCGAAAACTTAAGATTCACATTCCCAGAAGAGAAAAAGGAACAACCTGGCCTTCATGGAATGTCCTCTGCTTTCACCAGTTTCTTCCAATTGCAACATGTTTTTTTTTGACAGTTAGGCATCTTCAAAACGCAGCATGTGGTCTTGGTTTCTTTTTTGAGGGTGTGTGTTTGTCCCCTTAATCTTTTCCAAGTTGATACTGTATATTACTGAGTGTATATTACTGAGTGTATATTACTGAGTGGATACAGTAATATAGAAAACAAGATTGAATTGCATCTTCTCAAATCGTTCTTAAACATAGTATCTCCTAAATTTTCTGTCTAAATTTGTAAAGAATTGCAGCTTGGGGGTTTTGTTTTTATTGTTTGTTAACTGGGCTTTCTATGTACTGTTTCACCCTTTAAGCTTTTTAACTGTCTGAAATACTAGTAAGAAAGTATGTGTTCTTAGTCTAGTATTTTTCAGTCTATGACTTCTGGGAGTCTGTAGGAGGTAAAGAAGAAATGCAGCCTCTTGCTGATAGATATAAGTTTGTTGTACAAAGGTCCACATCTCTGCAGGAGAGTTCTTAGCGATCCACAAATAGTTAGAAAATCCTCATGCTGCTTACCTTGAACACTAGTAAAGAAGGACTCTCAAATTATTAATATATTTGGAAAAAGAAATTATTTGCACATGGGCTACTTTGTCCGAGATACAATTCAGAAGGGTTGTACCTAAAATAAAACATTCAGTATGTCACTGTTTCCAAAATACCTGTTTTCTTCTTCTAAAAGATGTTCCCAGTTGCTGTCACCCTGGAGTTCCTTTTCTTATTGGTTGCATAGTTCCTAACTATTGAAAAGCACAAAAAAGAAGTAGGGTTTCATGTTTGTGTTCTCCCCCTCCCCCCTTATTTTTTTTTTCCTTTGTGAGATAATAGCTGGGTTTTTTAATATACATCTGCAGAGGAAAAAGACAGGCCCCCAAAAGACCTGATAAGCATTTGTCCTTGTTACATAACTGAAAAGTGGAGTATGGTTTGATGTTGGATGAGTAACTCTGCTCCTCCTAAGAAATGTTATTTCCTCATTCGCAAGTTACCAAAAGTAAAGAAAGATGCCATGCTGAGAACTAGCAGTATGCTTATATACTGTGTACACAGTTTTCATATATTTGGTAAATTCACTGTTGCCTGATTTCTTTTCAATGCTTAGATTGTGTAGCTGTGTCTAGAAGTTACTCTGAACAGCAGGTTTTTTCTTGCTTAGGACTTGCCTTCCAAAATACCTGTTATTTTTTTCTGTTTGCTTTTACAGACCAACTGAATTAGATGCTCTGGTATTTGGACATCTGTTCACAATCCTTACTACTCAACTAATCACTGATGAACTCTCTGAAAAAGTGAAAAACTACAGTAATCTCACAGCCTTTTGTCGGCGAATAGAGCAGCAGTACTTTGAGGGTCGGGATAAAGAGAGCTCTACAACTGTTGCAGCCCGATCTGCTAAGAGGTCCTTACTGAGATAAGCATGTTGTTAGATGGTTGGGGTGGACTGCATTTCAGTTTTGGGTTTTGTTGTGCAGTGATTTGATTTCGAGGGTGGAAATGCATGTTAGCTTTTTGAAGCTGCCAAATCATTCTGGAGCAACAAAAAACTCTAAATGCAGTTTTTGTGTGGTAAGATACACAGTGCACAGTTAACCTCAAATTACAGTATGGGCACTTCCACGTTAATAGCCTGTATGTCACTTACTCTGAAGTGATCTTGGAAAAATATTGTATCTGTATTAAAAAAAAATAAAATACTTAAATTTCTCTCTGATCTTTCTAAATGCCTTTATTACTAAATTTTATGTCTATGTAATTAATGTCTATGAAGTTAATGAATGGGGTTCTGTTTCCAGGACACTTGGAATACAGTTGTATGGTAAACTAGTTAGAATTATTAAGCTGGGAGTAAAAGCACTCAATAGAGATCTTAAGTTTTCCTGCCTTAGCCTAAATTCATTCAGAAACTTAGTGGCAAAAGTGTCTTGGAGTTCTGTAGCACATAAGTGATGGGATTTTATTCAATTAGTTCTTACTTTGTGTCTAAGTAGCTCCTGGCTGTCGTTACTTCTTATGTGTGTCCTTGCCTCTGCTTTTATTTTTTGTTCACGTTTTGGCTTTTGAATTTACATTTTTTTTCCTCCTACAATTTTTCAGTTTTAATCCTCAGCTTGTCTTGCTCTTTCTTTAAGAAATGAATTTGCTTGGGAAGTGTCTCACTTTTTTCACTTCTAGTATGTCAACATTGCTTCTCAACTTTGATGTACTTGCTGAGGTGGATGTTATAGCAAAAGGACTTGGTATGGGTCTGTAGCTGGCATGTCTTGGTCCTTCTGCATCCGTATTATCCTATAGTACATGTAGGCACAATAATACAACAATAAACAAGGAACTACTCATTGTGGTGCTCCAAAAACCCTGACGATGTGGAGCTTTTCAAGGGAGAGTTCCTGTTTGTAGGCAAGGACTTGACCTGACTAGTATTTCTTCAAATGCGTTAAATGGCACCACACTGTTCTGCTTTGTCAGTTGTACTTGACACTTTCTCAGAAGCACCAACCACTCCAGGAATGTGCTGGTGGCAAAAAAAGTCCATGTCCACTTGGGAAGTCCTGGTCTACAATTGTGAACCAGCTCAGGCTATTTGGCTAGTTAGAGCTGTTGTGTTTTCTTACTGTGAAGTATATTCTTCTTGACTGTAGTCCTCAATGTCAAAATACTTAATGTCTTGAACTGGTTATGCAATGGTCGTGAGATTTTTGTCTGCCATTTCCTTTGGTTTAAGAAACTGAAAAGAAAACAGCTGTGTACCTTGGACTGGCCGAGTCTTCCTCAACTCTGTGGCTCATGCACCACTAATGCTTACTGATACCTACTGCGAGGGACTGCCTGTCAGCTTGACTGGAAAATGGAGCTGAATTCCTGTTGCTTGCTTTTTGATAAAGGAGTCATGCTGGAGTCAAATGTCCTTACACATTGGTCTTGGCCTTCTATCAAATCATTCTTGCTAAGAGAGGAGAATTGCTCTTGTTCTGAATTTCTGTCTTAAAATTTCACACATGTATATTGAATACCTTTTCAAACTAAACCCCGTCAACTTCACTAATTAGTGACAATTTCTGCTCTCAAAGCAGTTTGTAGCTGAGAAACTAGATATTTCTTTCAAACTTGCTTTTCTGCATTAATGCAACTTCTGGAAAAACTGGAAAAGAATTTCTTGAGGTTTTTCTTAATTTCAAGAGAATATTGTAATATGCACTAGTTTGAGAGAAAAATATTCTCTAATAGTCCCTAGAGCTAGCAGTGCTGCCGTGATGGCAAAATTCTTGATCCTCAGTAACTTGTGCATTTTGCCTCCTCCTATTTACAGAGCACCATTCATGATATTTTAACGTGGCTTCTGTGGTTTTGACAGTTCTTTTGCTACCAGTAGACTGAACTAAAGGAGTGGTTTACCTAGTGGATTTCCAAACCCACCTGTGCACAGGCTTTAACTTATATGTGGTCTGAAAAAGTGCAAGTGGGCATGTATTCCTCCTCTTTCAAGGCTACAGTAACAAGTAACCTTGTAACCAAATTCTAGCAATTGCTTTGAAACAACATGGACTTAAACTATGGTTTTATATTTTGGCATGGCTTGTGTGAGGCAGAGCAAGCACTGGTAATACAACACTTTGAATGCTAAACAGCTAGTTACTGCAAATTTTTTGTGGTAACATACGGCAAGCTACCCTATCAAGTCATAGAGGGGCTAAAAAAAAAAAGATCAACATTGAGGTAGCCATATGCTTTAACCCACTTTGAATGGCTCATCTAGAAAATACACTTAAGTGCTGTGGAAGTGGTTTGGCAAAAGATACTGATCTGTTACAAAGGAAGTTTATGTAAATCCCCCTGAGCTACTCAGACTACTCTTAAGGATACAGAGACAGGCAAATTACATAGAGTTTCCAAACTGAAAGTGAGAGGATAAGCAGAGACTGAGCTTGGGAAGCTAAACTGAATTCTGAAAGTTTAATCACCCCTCATTCCTTATGTGTGACTTTGATAACTTAATTAGTAAAACAAAATTTAAATGGGAAAAAGCGTTCCTTACTTCCTTGACTGCAGAGCATACTTTGTACACGGCATGTTTGCCGCAGGACTGGTTTGTAGTTCAGGCTGTACCTCTTTCTAGGTGATATCTAAACTTAAAATTACAAGGAAAATCTTGGCTTTTCTACAAGTGTTGAAAATAGCTATTAATATCCTAGGACATACTTTGTACTTCACATATACAAGAAACTATTACGCTTTTTTTAAATGACAGCTAAAACAGTTGGAGAGTCCTGGTGAAAACGGGGCTGTTCCTCCATTCCCAAGACACGTTGGGGTTGTGGATGGGGCTAATCTTGCTCAGCGCAGTTACCTTGTTTTTTTCTTGATGGATTTTGTGTGTGCCGCTATCAGAAATGCATGGTGTCAGTTCCAGATGTTTTGCAGGTATTAATTTGTCTGACCAGCACAACATTGCATGCATAGTTAAACAGTGGATTCCCTGCACCCACTGCATGTACAGTACAGTAAATGGGGCAGCCATCCTGCTCCACCAGGCTGTGGCATACCAGCTTGTGAGTTGAGTGCAGCCAGGATTGCAACCACTAGCTAATTTATAGTATCGGATCATTGTTTCCAGCTGACAGCCCTTCCTGAGCCCCTGGTTTTCCTGTTCCTCTCTAGAGAATGCTCTCCTTGACTGGGGGGTCTTGTGATTCTACATTTTATGGTGTGATAAGTTTACAAGCTAGACATGATGTGAAGGAGCTTCAGTGGTAGCAGTTTTTGCTAGGATCTATCACTCTTCACATATCAGTTAGTAAAAAATTACAGTATTGAGTGGTGTTAATGAGATATTAATCTGCTATTTTTCTCTGACTTCTATTTCCCTTCCTCCTCCCCAAGGAAGGAGAAGTAATCTGGCAATCTGCTTCTCAAATGTACTTAAAGCTCAGTGTTGTGGAAAAAAAAGAGCCTAGCACAGGCCTGCACGTGGAGAATGCTGCTGAGCTGCACATAATGATGCTGCTTAGGATCAGCTGTGCTGCTAGAAAACACTTCATTTCCTGTGGCTTTCTTTTTTTACAAGCGGAGTGCAGCTCCAGTGGCTCACACAACAATTAGCACTCACTTCTTCTGCAGGTTTGAAGTTTTTTGCATTAGTCAGGTTGAGAAATTCATGGTATTAATCATGACTGAAGTTGTTATTTATCACCTGCTGGGTGAGAAATAATAATTTTGACACTACTGGGGCAGCAGGCCAGAAGTACCAAATTAAGTAAAACATCTAAACACTAGCAAGCATCATTTCTCTGATTAATGAATTGTTACAAAGAAAAAGTGCTACTCGTTATCTGATCTTAAGATAAAAGTAGGAGCTGGAAGTAAAAGCATTACCAAAGTCAGACCTGATGTACTTTGAAACTTCCCTGGTTGATTGCCCTTCTGTCATTCACTAACTGCTAGTGTGCACTCATCTGCGTCAGAGGTTTGCAATACTTGGCACACAATCCCAACTTTGTAAAAATGGCAGGGAGCTCAAGGCCCATTGTGTAATCGCCTTGAAAGAAATGTTGAAATGACTTTAACCTTCTAGGGCTTGTCTAGGCTGGAAGGTTTTGCCATAGGAACAGTTAGCAGCCTGGCAAAACACCATTGTATGAAGGCAATAATAAGGTTGCAGGAAACAAACTCAGCAACATCAATACATTTAAGTTTACACCCAGATAACTGCATCCATACTGGAGCCATTAGTCACCTATGGGATTAAAAGAGCCCACAAATTCCAGCTGCCTGATCAGATGTATTTCACATGCAAATACAGAAAGGGTGGGCCTACACAGAAGCAGTAACATTGAAAGGAGGTCTGTGAAATGAACCCTAAGCTACCAAGTCAGTGTGATGTACCACGTCCTCTCCCTGCAAGACCGTTGTGGGGAGCTGAGGGGCTGACTGTGTAGCAATGCCCACAGAAATGCTATTTTCTGTGTTCATAAATGAGATATAAAACCTGACGGTTAGCCTTGAATATGGTGAAGAACTCAGCCTGAGAGCAAAGTGCCACCACTGAAAATAAGCAGAAAATTTTGATGCAATTTTATTTGCGTGTTGTGGCTTACAAGAGAAAAAGAAAAATAGTGAGTTTTAGAGACTCTTTTTGGTTCCAACCAATGCATTTGCTGGAAAGAAGGCACAGGCTTTTTCCATATTGAGCATCAGCTATTCACTTCTATAGCTGCAGACTTCAGATTTGGTACTAGTTGAGGTGAAGAACTTCCCACTGTTGACACAAATGGACTGCCCCTGCTGACAGTTTTGGCAGCCAGTGAGCCCAGAGGCTGACTTGAAATAATGAGCTGACATGTGAAGTCAACATGAACTCATGCCTCCCCTGTTTGGCTTAATGTTGACGGTAACCCACTTTGTCAATAAAGAAAATTCATAAGCAAGTTTTATGTCGCATATGCTCTCTCATCTACATTTCCGTTTAGCCTAAAAGTTTATTCTGCATTTAAGAAGAAAATTAGAAATCTTGAGCATGTAGGAATTTACCTTCTCTACAAGCACTGCTCAAATCATCAGTTTTCAAGGGTTTATGACCTCTATTCAGTGACAAAGATTTGAACCAAGAATAGAAAGGAGGATTATTCATAGAAAACAAAGGGCTTGTTGCAAACAGAAGACCATCTTCCTAGGCTAAGCAGGCAGCCATCATAGTATCTGAATGAACCTTGTTGCAGGCACTGGGAGGGGGGTTGAACCAGTGCAGCTTAGCCATGACAAGTTCTGCAGAATTTGTGGAAAGAAGGCCAATCATCACAGAATCACAGAATTGTCAGGGTTGGAAGGGACCTTAAAGACCATCTAGTTCCAACCCCCATGCCATGGGCAGGGATACCTCCCACTAGATCAGGTTGCTCAGAGCCCCATCTAGCCTGGCCGTAAAAACTTCCAGGGACAGAGCTTCTACCACCTCTCTGGGCAACCTGTTCCAGTGTCTCACCACCCTCATGGTGAAGAACTCCCTAACATCTAATCAAAATCTACCCTCCTCTAGTTTGGATCCATTCCCCCTAGTCCTATCACTGCCCGACATCCTAAAAAGTCCTTCACAGCTTTCTTGTAGGCCTTCTTCAGATACTGGAAGGCCACAATATGATCTCCTCGGAGCCTTCTCCAGACAGAGTAACTCCAACTCTCTCAGCCTGTCTTCATAGAAGAGGTGCTCCAGCCTTCTGATCATCCTCATGGCCCTTGTCTGGACATGTTCCAACATGTCCGTATCTTTCTTGTACTAGGGCCTCCCGAACTGGATGCAGTACTCCAGGCTGAGGTCTCATGAGAGTGGAGTAGAGAGGAAGAATCACCTCCCTCGACCTGCTGGCCACGCTTCTCTCGATGCAGCCCAGGACACAGTTGGCTTTTTGGGCTGCAAGTGTACACTGGTGGCTCATGTTGAGCTTCTCATCTACCAGCACCCCAAAGTCCTTTTCCTCAGGGCTACTCCCAAGCCAGTCACTGCCCAGCCTGTATTGGTGCTTAGGATTGCCCTGACCCAGATGCAGCACCTTGCACTTGGTCTTGTTTAACTTCATGAGGTTGGCGTGGGCCCACCTCTCCAGCCTGTCAAGGTCCCTCTGAATGGCATCCTTTCCCTCCAGCATGTAAGCCACATCACACAGCTTGGTGTTGTCAGCAAACTTGCTGAGGTTGCACTCAATGCCACTGTCCATGTTGCCAATGAAGATGTTAAACAAGACTGGTCCCAGTACAGATACTTGATCACCCAGCTGGTCTGGTCAAACTATAGCATGACCCAGTCCCCAGAGCATCTTCATCTTCCAAGTTTGTCTTCTCTTAGCGTGAATTTACACTTTTAATTGCTTCTCCCTGCCAAAGATTTGTCAGCAGCAAGTCCACCTCCCTAGTCATACTTCACAGGTTGTCTCTCATTCTCTTATGGCTGGTGAAGTACTTTGAGCTACAAAGTATAATTTGGTCAGGTTTTCTTGACTTTGAAGATACCTGTTGCTGGTCACACCATTCTCTTATTGCTGAGACAACAGTTTTGTTGCTGATGCACAGGATTATTGCCTGAGATTATCTTCTGGAAATTATCCTTCATCTCTCAGATATTATCACTTGGACTGTTAGATTATGAGCTGCCCACTTTCTTTCCTCGTGAAGACAGTAGGAACTTCCCTATTGATCCACTGCTGTTTCTAGATTGTTTCCTGTAAATTCCTCTCTAAAATTCCTTTGCAGGTTTTGTCGGCTCCTTCCCTTAGAAGTGTGTAGTCTCTTGATCTATGATGCCTCCTAGCTAATAAGTATATAGCTGAGATTACTGACTATCTCCATGATCTCTTTCATTTGCAGCTTTAAGTCTGTGTTGTGGCATGTTTAAGGAACCAGTTGATGAAGATCAGTAGTTTGGAGGAATTATGGGAAAAGTGCATTTTTATCTACTTAAATAAACTTCTTTCCAGCATATTTTGTTGTAGATTATAATGTTTTAAAAAAGGCAGTTAGGTTTTTGCATGTGTGTGTAAAGACTGACTGTGACTTGTGTATTACATGCAAGTGTGAACAGTAAGGGCTTGCTGTTTAAAAAGCGTGCCGAAGCATGCTTGTAGCAAAGACTAAAAACACTGCTCTGGAAAATGCTGCCTGTCATCTGATGGAAATGCATTTGACACACACAGGACAGCTCCTGCAGATCTGTTTCTACTGAGGCACTTTCATTTAGTTCAGTGCATCTTCCTGGGGCCCATCCTGGTGCCCCTTCTCCCTGACATCCTTTCATGATCCCCTTGCCTTTGCTGCTGCTGCTTCAGGGTCTTCCTGCACTGGGAGAAGGAAGGGGTTTGCCCTTAGGAAAGGTTTTCACACCTGTGGACTGTGTTCCTCCCTCTGCTTTGAAAAAGATTCCTTGTGCCAGTAAAATCACTTTAGCATGAATAGAAACACCAGCATGCTTTCTGGGGTTTGCTTAGGCAGAGAGAAGCATCCTGCAAACCTATCACCTTCTGCTCAGTATATCTATGGTGAGTCCAAATGCTACTGCTGCAGGAAACACATTGTATTTCCATAAAACCCCACTTTTCTAACTGAGTAATCATAAACCAGTCCAATAATAAGAAAATTAGTGTTATTTTTTTTCTTTTAAGTTTGACAAAATTCAACACTGGAAAAATGGAAAGTAAGATTAAAACTGATCTGGACCATGCAGTTCTCACAAATTTATTTGGCATTTTTGTATTATAATACTGACAAATTATTGATTCAAATTGTAGACTGTGATTTACAAAGAAGCAGGGTGAGAAAAGCTTGGAAGGGCAAGGAGCAGATTCCTCACTCCTGAGGGGGTTAAAAGTGCCAAACATTTAAATGAGGCTTCCAAAAGAAGAAAAACTGGTAGCAATAAGAGAAAGGAGTTACCTTTCAATCCTTAAATCAGCTTCATGAGTTTCTCAGTATATTGCCCTCTGCAGTGAATTGGAGCCATCTCTTGCACTGAAGCCAACAGAAGTAGTTTGATGCATCCCATTTGAAACGTCACTGATATGCAATCAAATGAATGTTTTCTAGCCAATTATGAAATACTTGGCAAACTTTGCCAAGTGGATGAGTCAGACAGAAAAACCTTCCTGAAAGAAGGGTAAGTCAAGCAACAGCAGTTGCAAGTAATTTGTCCCAGATGTGATCAGGGCAAAATCTAGAGCAGGAGGCTGATTTCCCAGCTCCATGCTCCAACCACTGCACTGTATACTTTGCTGCTTTTTTTAACCACAACAGCGTCTGAAAATCACCCTTCAAAGACATTTCTTGGTAGTAATAAATGAACCATCAAAACCTAGGCAAAGAATCCAGCAGCTGAGATGATGCAACTTAACAAATAGAAATGACTAAGATTGCCTTGTCCTCCGCTTACTTCCAAAAGAATAAAGCCCAGGTAATTTATAAAGCTTTCCCCCTTCCCCTCTCCTTTACAGCTGCTTGGGAGTCACCCAGGAGACAGCACCACTTTCCTCTGCTTCCCCATCTTTAAAATATATTCATTCCAGTTTTCAAATTGCTATTTTGTAGTGCTAAATCTCTACCCACACTAATTTCTCCAGGTCAGAATCTGACCCTGATTTGAAAAAAATCTGGAGTCAAATATTCACACCAGAATGCTTTTGCCTTGCTGCATGTCAGATGCCATCTCCCTGCAAATGTTTCACACACCTTGGAGTGCAGCTTGTGGAACTGATGAGGTGAAGAGCACTGCAGAGCAGCTCTGTGCTGGTAATCACAGGATTGAAGAAACACATACATCATCTGCCACATAGGTTGGCATTTCAAGTAAAAAACCTTCACAATGTGTAAGATGTTGGACAAATGATGGCCATATGCATGTTTGTCTCTGCACAGATGTCTTTGCATTCTCAGCTAGGAAAAAGCTGAGAAAGGCTTTTTTGCCAACAGTTTAATATTAGTGACACAGTTTATGTCCTCTGCAAAAACAATAATGGAGGATAAGGTGACATAATTTATTTGCAAATCGTTTGACATATGCAGGGCATTGTCCTTGCAATAATCACCATCAGTCTGTCAGTTTAAGATATGAACCATGCCACTGCCATTTTATATCACTGTGTTAAGCTTTCACATGTTGTAATTTTACAGATTTGTTCTTTGGAGAACACTGCAACACAAATCAAATTGTATTATGTTTAGTCATATACTGTGCGGAGCACCTCCCTGCAATTAGAGGTGTGTGTGTGGAGAGATGAGGAGCAAACTAAGAGTCCTAGATAAGAGGCAGCTCCTCAAAAGTTAGGATATTTCCTAGATACCATTACTCAGCTTTCGTGGGCATGATTCAAGGCAAGAGGAATTATTTAAATTCACGCTAACATCTGTTGCTGGCTGCATAAAAAAAGTGAGCACTGGAAAGCACCATACTGACAGATCAATTTAAAACACCCTTGTCTGTTTTGTTTCTCCATAAGAGTCAGGCACAACATTTGATTCTTATGAATAATGTGGGTATTTCTAAAGTAAGTATACTGATTTCTTTTCAACTCACAAAAGATCTCTTGAAGACCTGATAGGTGCCTGTAGTATTAACTCTGCTTCCCATAGACATACAGAATGGTTCTGGAATAGCAATGAACTCAGCATTGTCTCCGTTATTCCAGGCAAACTAATTCCTGTGGTATAGTTTAAAAAAAAGACCTAAAGTTGATTGCTTATTTTTAGTACTTTTTTTTTTTTTAAGTTTGAACCACAGTAATCAGTTATACACATTCACAAGTGTATTCAGTGCCAGATACCTTATATTAACCGTTTGAGAAATGTATTAGTATGTGAGTGTGTCTTAATTGGTGAAGGGGTCAGTAGGAAATACTGTAGTATACATTCTGGAGTATCACATTTCAGTAACATTTTACTGTATTTTGAATAGAGAAACATGATTTTTTTCCCCTGGGAAAGTTCCTCACTTTCAGTTGTCAGCAGAACAGAATCTCTTTGCTTCCAGTGAGCCCTTAAACTAGAAAGATTTATTGTGCTTACACCCTTGAAAGAACATATCTTTTTCTTTGAAGGCAGCCATTATCACCATCCCATTTTATATCTTTTCTGATAAGTGGAGGCAGTAAAGCAGATAAACTTCTTGCATACCAATTAAAGACACATGCACACTAAGACACTGTATACTATCAGAGATGCTGAGAGTAATATTCTTTCTAGCACAGTAGATATATCTGAGGAGCTTGACTTCTATTATTCTCAGCTTTACACCTCTGACATTTCTAAAAACATGGAGGAAATTAATGAATTCTTACCCAAGACTCCATTGTCTAATCTCTCCTCAGTGCTCATGAATTATGGAAAATGACAGATCAGCTGATCATGTACAACAGGCTATTTTAAAACTTCTTTTTAACAAAACCCTGGTTATGAAAGGCTCACCACTGAATTTCATACAGTCACCTGACAAAATATTGGTCTCTTGTTAATTGATATTTTAAATAATGGCTTCGCTTCCTTGCATTGAAGATGTTGTGACCATTTTTATGCACAGAAGGTATGAAAGACAGATCCCTAAACCTCAGGAAGACTTTTTTTCTCTGACGGGATGCTGAAGTGGAGTCTTAACTCTTGGCAATCTGCCTTCGATTTTCTGTTTTGAGATATTCACAAGCTAAATGAGGGCTCAATAACATTTTAAGGTTTTTAAGAACAACCTCCTTCATCTACCTATGTAACTGCTTCTTCTAGCACCTTTTCCCAGGCAAAGAGAAGTCCTTTGCTAATCCTTAATGGTGATACAAAGAGGATTTGTTATGAAAAGGCCTCCCCAGCAGTGAGCGTTTCCACGACCAGGCTGTTGAGCCATATTAGTAGCTGCAAGCCTGAGGGTTGCTGTCTGACCTGTAATGTTTGGCTGGGCAGTAAGAAGCCACATGGTCTATGAAGCCTTTGGCTAGGACATCTCCCACACCCTGTCTATACTAGTTATAAGTGGTGTCCCTCAGGGCTCTGTCTTGGGACCTGTGCTCTT
>VWZO01007043.1:2851-18338 GCA_013396975.1 Bucco capensis
ATAGAAGGAGATCAGGTTTGTTAAACAGGACCTACCCTTCATAAAACCATGCTGACTGGGTCTGATCACCTGGTTGTCCTGCATGTGCTTCATAATGGAACTCAGGATGATCTGCTCCATCAGCTTCCCCGGGACTGAAGTTAGACTTACAGGCCTGTAATTTCCAGGATCTGCCTTCCTTCCTTTCTTATAGATGGGAGTTATATTCACTCTTTTCCAATCAGCTTGGACCTCTCCTGTCATCCAGGACTGCTGATAAATGATGGAGAGTGGTCTGGTGAGCAACCCTGCTAGCTCTCTCAGGATTCTAGGATGAATCCCATCTGGCCCCATAGATTTCTGGACGTCAAGCTGTAGGAGTAGGTCCCTACGCCTACACACTACTAGGAGTAGGTCAATGGGTATTGAGAAGCAAGCTTGATTCTGCCCCGACTGCTCTGTTGCCATCTTTGCATGTGAACTTCACCCACTTTCCTATGCCAGTTTTTTCAAATATGGGTCCATGCAATTAAATGTCTGAATCCTTATTCAGACATCAGAATAGTTAGTCTTCATCTCAAAGTTGCTAAGCAACCATTGCTCACTCAGGAGCCAACTGGATCTACAAACACACAACTGTACCATCTTCTACAGGCAGGTCTCTCCTCTGGTCCCTAAACACTGAAGAAGGTTGCTCTGTTTAAGTATCCAAGGATGAACTTCCTGACCTTATGTGGACCTGTTGGAACGAGTCCAGAGGAGGGCCACAAAGATGATTAAAGGACTGGAGAACCTCCCTTATGAAGACAGGCTGAGACAGTTGGGATTGTTCAGCCTGGAAAAGAGAAGGCTTCGAGGGGATCTTATAGCAGTTTTCCAGTACCTAAAGGGGGATTATAAGACAGAAGGGGAGAGACTTTTTAAGTGGTCAGGCTGTGTTAGGACAAGGGGGAATGGGTTTAAGCTGAAGGAGGGGAAATTTAGATTGGAGATTATGAGGAAGTTCTTTACCCGGAGAGTGGTTAGGCACTGGAACAGGTTGCCCAGAGAAGTTGTGGATACCCCATGCCTGGCAGCGTTCAAGGCCAGGCTGGATGTGGCCCTGGGTGACCCGGTCTAGTGATTGGCATCCCTGCTCAGTGCGGGGAGCTTAGAGCTAGATGATCTTTAGGGTCCCTTCCAACCTGGCCATTCTAGGATTCTTATTTTCTTTGTGCCTCATTGTTGTTTTCTGTGAAATAGGTATTGAATCTCCCTGAGCATGGGCTCCTCTCCTGCAATGTGTCTGCAAAACACCGCCTACTGCTTGAGTGAATGAAATTGCAAGCAGGAAAGGGGCAAAGCAGGGGGGTCAAAGCAGATAAAAGCAAGTGAAAGTCCTGGCACACAATGATGCGGCACTGGGGCGATGCAGGGCATAAGCAGCTTTCATTTTTCTGCAGCTGTGCTGTATAATTAAATCCTCATATACCTGACAGACAAAGTAGTGCTAACTTCATATGCCCATGCAGAACTCTATAATAGGCATTTGGAAAACCATGTGTGGGAGCTGGGGTTGGGAGATGAGTGCTAGGAATCAGTTATAGAGTTAAAAGACTCCAGAAAACATCCACTGCAAGAATGAACATCCCAGTCCTGGTGTCTAGGTAACAGTCAGGTTTATTTGCAGCTGGGCAGGCACACTGGCTGGCAGATCAACCAAAATGGAGTGTGCTAGGACAGGTTATGTCTGAGGAGCGGACCATGACCCCCAGTCTGTTCCTGTGGAATGTATCAAGCCAAGTCAAGAGCTGTACAAAGATGAATGCATTGGTCTGGCACCTTGAATATCTGACTTGGGGTTCAAGATGGTCCAGGCCTATTGCAGTAGATTGATCAGAAATATTCTTTGACACTGAAGCTTGGAAATTCATGTTCTTATACAGTTACAGTGGCCCATGGGTTGTATTTTTATCTACAACACCTAGTATTCTCCTAAACAATCCCCTGGATGGTTAGGGAATTAAGACAGGCCAACGGCCTGTTAAGATAAATCCTCAATGTGCTGTGTGAATATGAGCATGTTGTTTTGGAAGTTAAGAGACTTTAGTAACAGAAGATGCTCCACATTTGTTGGCCTCAGTGACTGAGAGAGGTCCCAACAGCATTCAGTCCGTTACCAGAGAATCCAGAATCTGAACATCTCTCATCTAATGCAATCTCCTGAATATCCCAAAACGAAATATTTGACCACTTAGCTTCTGTGTGCAACTTGTTTGAACCAGAGCCTCTCTTTAGAAGAACATTAAGCAGCAAATTTTGCCCACATTTTTTTTCTGTACCCTACACTGCTTTCAGAGATATTAGTCAAGCAAGTCACACAAAACCACTTATGAGGACATATTCTGTCTTTATAAACATTTCATATGGTTAGGAGAGGGAAATTGCCTCATAGTTACGATCAAATGAAACCTCAGGAGAGCCAGGAACAACGATGAGATGTAGGGATTCATAGTCTGCTCGACAGCACAATCTGTTCTGGTGGCTGAAACTCAGTCCTGTGTGGATGACAAGGGTGCTTCCTGGTATGAAGCAGTAGGTTGGTAAACAGTGTAATGCACTGTGGGCAGTACGGGGCAAGAAGAGAAAGCTTTGTGGCAACAAATAGAAGCAGATCAGGGACATTATTAGGGATATTATCATGGCTGTGCCCAAAGGAAAATCACAACAACTGGAATTTGGTCCATCCTAAAGACTTCTGGACATTTCAGTGGAATTCTTTTTCCTTGCTTATCCAGGACTTTCCCCCCAAACTTGGAAGTTCCTTCTTTGTTATTACACTTTTCTATCTGCCTTTGCCACATCTAACCCAGACTGAATTTAAGAAGTGTAGAAATCTCAAATAAATGAAAACATCGCTATAGTGGATACAACACTATTTTGAAAGCATCAGATGTAAAGAAAAAACTGGATTTAATGGCAGATATTGAGGCAAATTGTTACTGTTTACAGACTCTGAGTCAGGAGTGTTCAGGTGTTTTCTTGTCTGTACATCCAGCATTCTGGCCTGATCTCACTCCTTCCCTCCCCTCTCTTCCAGAAAATAAATTGAGAGATTCTGATAAGCAGGGACAGGAGAAAGCTGTAACATAACAAAATGGCAGTCTCTGCCAGGCTGTGCTTGCACAAAACAACCCCCTGGTTCTTGTAAGGGAGGGGGAGAAACGTGGGAAGAGAAAGCAGAAGCTATAAGCAGCCTGTCTAATTTCAGGTCCTGTTCCAGGCAAAACTAGTACTGAATTATTTACCAACCAATTGTGTGACGGAATCAAATCCAGTGGCATCCACATGCAGCACTCATAACCTACTAACTGCATTAATGCAGCTGAGGATTAAGGGAGATTTGAATCAAAGTAATGGGAAAGAAATCATGTGCTGAAGTATTTAGATGTAGTCACTTTTCATGCTGTCTTGAGGCCTAGGGACTTATCTTCCCCATTACCTGGCAAGTGGCTGCAGCTAGATACTAACCATCAGTACTGACAGTTTCCAGCTCCACCAGGCTTCCAGTTTGGAGATGAAATTTGCAGAGATACAGCTGGATTCAGGAGTAAAAAAAAACCACCAAAAACCAAACCCCCAAAAATAAACCTTGAGAAAACAGAAAAAGAGAAAGGAAATTAAGTGAACCCCCAGCACTTTGGAGACTATCTAAATTAGTAGCAAGGGGCTGGCAAATGTGGGATGGAGCAAGTGCAGCATAACAGCAGCCACAGAGGTGAGGATTTAGACCAATGCTGAGTTACCTGGTATATACCCAGTGTGACAATTTTCTAGGTTATTTTCTGGCCAGGAAGAAGTCCAAACATTTGAATCAGGCAACGTCTTAATATAGACTCAACTAGGTGTCAGAAAGGCCTGCTGTAAGAGTGGTCTTCTTCCCATGGATCACTACCCAGACACTGCATGGAGTGGTGTTTCATGACAGTGGTGGCAGCTAGGAAGACTGCCTCTGCAGATCCTGTAAAATAAGGACACCATCTGGCTCTGCACAGTTACACTCTGGAAGTCATCAAGTACTCAGCTCACATTTGGGCCTTGCGTTACAGGGAGAGGAAACACTGGCAAAGACATTAAGGTGACATCTCTTCCGGGAAAGATATACTGGGACCTTTTTAAGCTCCACTGGACAGCAGCCATGAGAGATGGGCAGGACAAGGGAGCTCTGGTGAATGGCTTATCTGAAGGACACTATTCCTTCAGTCCTCAGTCCTGAGCATGAGGACGAGCATTCCAGGGCAGCCGAGGGTTAGGGAATAGGAACAGACACTTCTCACCGAGCCATGTAGAGTGAGGCCTTTGTAAATTTGAAACTGAAATCTTTATTCACTCCCAATACTCTATGTAATTTGAGTTATTTACATGGCAATGAATGTGACAATTTCCAAGGGTAGTGTTTACTCTTGCCAGTAAAAGGTGGTACGTTCAAACCTTAATGGAGGGAGAGGAAGGAGCCAAGAAAGGCATGCTGGAGTTAAAAGCTATAAAAATAGCAACTATCCTGAACTCCCCCAAAATGCAACAGTAAATGAAATCCAATAGAACTTTTGATTCATTTCATCTTGCAAATGTTTCTTTTTGTCTCTCTTTTGATAATACTGCAAGACAGATTTATACGTATCTCTTGTACTTTTCATAGATTAGGAAACTGAGGCATGGGCAAGAAGGAGAGGAGCCTGACTTGCTCTGGATATGTTGGATATGTTAGGGCTGGTGTCCTAACCTCAACTTTGGCTCAGAAATATGCCAGATGACCTGACTGAAATTTCAAGAGCTGGTCAGTGTCAGTTGCAAACAGGACTGCCTACAGAATGAGATAGACGTATTGTAGTAATTAAGTGTAGCGAGAGCTGTGAGAGCTGTGCGTATGTATCTTTACCTAACTATATGTAACACCTGATATAAAGCAGATATTCCAAACCATCCAACATCTTTCAGCAAATCCTGTTTGAAAACTATAGTCCATTCCTGCCTGTGTGAATGATTAATGTTACAGTCCTTCACATACAGACAGGGGCTCATCAATTTCTCTAAATGGTGATGCTGCACCTAATTTCAGTGAATTTGCAACCCCTTCTTCTCTTTACTCAAACCTCTCCCCTAAGGGTTTGCATTGTGCAGTTTCTCTGAAGCTGTGTATTGCTTAGATCTGTGCTTTGTAATCAGTTAACTACTTAGCAGTTCTTGTCAAATGGGATTTGGCTTTTTTTTAATAGTCTTAAATCTTCTCAAAATGTAACTCCTAAATAAAATTCCTCCTGCTAACTCCCAGTCATAGAGTCATTATTCGAAAGGGTAGCTGTTGGAGAATAGCAAAGCTGAGCTCAGTACTGCTGTTTGGAAGAGACAGCTTTGTACTTAATAATAAAAAAAAGTCTCTGACTGTTTAAACTCTTTTTTCCTACATACCTCAGCATGTAGACTGATCACAGTTTGACTCTTTTTTAGGCTAAAACAGCTGATTCAAAATCAATCTGACCTTCTTTGGTTAATAATAATAGCAATGAAAAAAAGAAATAGTATTCATGAGCATCTCCTTAACAAGAAGAAACACTCAATTTCATGCAGGAGCTACTACATTCCTTTAAGCCAACACCTGAAGCAGGTTATAAATGAGAAAAAAAATTGACTTGTCATATATTTTAACTTTTAGTCATCTTATCAAGCTGATTAAATAAACAAAGAAAGTGTAGCTTTATTTGACTAAGGGAAGAAGGTTACAGGAAAACTTTGCATGCATTCAAGGACTTGATGTGGTGCCAAACCAGAAGACAGGCAGAGAAGGAGATACGAGTTTAAGATAGTCTTTCCTTCAGATTACTTGTTTCCCAGCTCACCTGTAAATCATTATTGTGAACAGACACCAAAGTAAAAAATGAAACAGGGTTTAACTCATAGTGTGAATGAACCATCTGCCTCCTATCCTAGCATGATATCTAACTGAGGTACTGTGATATCCAACTCGCTAACAGAGACTGACCCCTGAATGAAATCTTGAATACAAACCCAGCAAAAAGGTTCAGATCTGAGTCCTCATTTCAATCTTTTTGCTAATTTTGAGCAAGGCTAACCATCCTAAACACTGACATAACTAGGAACGCGATTGTGGAACAACATTTACTCTTCATATTATTAAATCTCCATCAGTTGTCAGATATCACTTGTACTTGAGAGTTACAGTTTGGATAACAAAGTCTGTACAAAACACAGATGAATCATGCAGGCAGGCTAGGGTGAATAGCTCTTGTATTAGTCTCAAAAGCCTGAAGAACAAGATGAGTTATGTGCATGCCAGTTATTGGAAGAAGATTCATTAGACCACTGGGCCTTGAGCTTGGTTAATATCACACCCTTTTAAATCACACTGGAGAACTTTGCTGGTGCAGGAGATAACTCACTAAAGGGACTGAGAGAGCTAGGGTCTAGGCAGGCTCTCATATGGTCAACAACATGACCTTAGAAAAGTAATTTTCACCTCTATACCTTTGTTTCCTCTCTAACCTTCTCTGTATGGCCTGGGCAAAATTTGCATGTCAAGAACTACTGCACCTTTTCAGGTGTAAATCATTACTCTGCACCCTCAGAACACTTTCAGAGGACACCTGGAGTTCCTAACACAGGGCAAATCATGATGCTCAGCCCACACATACACAAATCAGCAAAGAAACCAGAGTACCAAGGCATGCTTCCTATTGCAAATATAATTCAGAATGACAATACAGTGAGGCATTGGTCTTACTCACAAAGATTAGGATTTCCTTAATCAAGCCAAACACATTGGAGAGAGAATGCAAGAGGAACTTAGGAGAGCTGAGCCCTTACCCACCACATGAATACAGATATTGGCCTAGTAGCTGTAGAAATTCTAGACAACTTTTAAGGAGAAACAAATGTGCAGGCCAGAGGCTGTGTGTAACCAGCAAGCAAGATGTAAGGAGCTTATTGTTAAGTATAAACAAATAAAAAAATGAAATTAGAAAGAAAAAATATCTGAGATCAATACTCTCTCAAATACCTGTCTTATCAAGCCTGGCATGTTGATTGCAGCCCAAGCAAAATGACCTGGTGTGAATGATTTCCAGTCCTTTTCTCCTTCATTTTTATTTTTTCATTTCTGCACTCAGATAATCTTTTATTGATATGATACACGCTTGTAAGAACAATGCTGCAGAGATAGTGGGCTTGCATCATTTGATAGGCAATGTCATGTTCAGGACTTTCATCCAATCCAACAAAAGTATACAGGGAGATAGGCAGGATTATAAAAGAATTCTAACCCCAAACCAGTACATTTAAGAAGAAGTAGGAGTTAGAAAGCCCAGGAAGGCAATTGAATTCACTGCAAAGACTGTGCAAAAGCAAGTAAGAAAGGAGTTTTTGTGCTCAATATTGTTAATTTACATCAATGATTATTCTGGCTCGTTGTTTATTACTTCCATTTTAGCAAAAGTAAAACTGAGGCTCAGAGAAATTGAATTCAGTAGGGGAATTTAGTGAGCTTAATTAATCAAATCCATAATTAACCATTGAGATTTGGGGATGTAGCAACTTCTCCATTGCTTTTAGAATTTTCAAGTCAATCAGGTATCTCTGGCTGTGGGGCAGATGCAAGCAGGAGTCACTAACTGAAATTCTGGACTGTGTGTGAGACCAAGTTGAAGTACCAAAGGCTACTCTTGTCCTTCAAACTTAAACTGAAGAAGTGCAAAACTGAAGAAATGCTGTCATGATTTGTACCAGCTCTTTGCATTACTCCCAATATGAGAGTCCAGAGCTTATAACACAATTGTAGCTCCATTTCTTTTCTGATCAGTTGCAGCTTGCACACAGATCTGGTATTTCTGAGTTTTCCATCTAAAGTTTCCCTCTTAAAATAGAAAATAAACCAAACACAGTAACTAATCTGTTTAAAATCAAATGATTGCATGAACACTTTGCATGTATCCAACAACCCACAGGCATTTACACCCTCTAATTGTACTAGTATGGTGTGCTGGATTTTAAGAGGCAACATCACTGAAAACATAGGGAGTTTAACAAGCAGTATCTTAGGTCTGAAATACTGCAGATCTAGAGGATGTTTTGATTTGATTCAAAATCACGTATACCAGTCATGTTCAGGGAAAGCCTCATTCATGCCTTGGTCACATGGATATCCCCCCCAAAAAAAACATTTTATGTCCTTGGACAAACAGTCATTAGTGTTGTTGGAGTCCAGTTTATGTCTTCCACCTCTGCTGCTTGTAAGGGGTTAGAAAAAAATCTTTCCACTGGTTCCTGCCGTGTCCCATCATTGAACTCCACATCCAAAATCCTCATCATCTTATCAGTCCCTCATGCAGTCTTTTCTTCTCTCCAGCTACCATCCCTTTCTCTTCTTGTATTTCACTATCAACCTGTTATATCATACACATTTTTTGCTGTCTTTAAAGGTAGCATTTGGGCTTGCAGGTCTAATACCTCACTTATAGTTTGTTCAAAGCATGCTAAAAAGGGACAAAGGATAAACCAGTTACCCTTTCTGAGAGGAGAGTCTTTTTTAATCCTTCCATCCTTTTCCACTTAAGACAATGAAAGGAAGTGAGAAAGTCCATAGAGGTATCCCTGGAATGTTCTCAGGGAAAGGAGCTCTAAGAAGAACCTGATAAGGATGACGGGGTTAGTCTAGGAAACTACTCAAGTAGTTTAAATGAATTCAAGCCATTGGTGTTTCTAAGCTGTTAAATTTATCCGAGACACAGAAGGAGGAGCCTCAGAGTATATACAAAGTCATTTCTGCAGCATCAGTGCATGGTTTTTGTATGAAAGGCAGGTGTAGAAAGCTAAGGATTACACCTAAATCTATTGTAGGGTGTTATAAATATCTCTGTCACTGAACAGAGTTAAGATGAGATTAACAACTTACATTACCATTGTTGATCAGTGTATTGGATAAGCTACTCAGGAGCAGGTCAACTTCAAACAAAAGTGACAGGGCCCAGAATCACCACCCAACTTTCAAGTCCGTGCAGAAAGGGTAGGACATAAGTGCCACCCTTTGAATCACAGCAGACCAAGATTGTAACATCCTGCAGCCATCACCCTTCCAAATATAGAAGGGGATTTACTGACAACCTCTATTTCTTATCTTTGCTGCTGACCTTTAGAGAGTTACACAAGTGGTTTTCTGCACCAAAGAGGACTCAGAATCATAGTTTACTATGCACTGGCTGTCTCTACTTTTATGGTTTAAACTTTTACTTTATTATCTTTAGTTTTCTTCTTCCAACTCTTGAGCAAGTATTAGAAAGTCAATACAAAACCTATTCTGCCCTTTTATTCTAAAATAACAGCACTAAGTTTGTTTATTTACACTGAGACAAGATGATATTTGTGACAGGCTTGTCAATAGTTCAGTGGCATGACACTAACTTGTTTTCTTTCAAATCAAATGTGCTTTATTTGTGTGTGTTTGTCTGTCTTTCCAGATTAACTCTTGCTTTCCAGAATCACCAGCTATGGCTCTGCATTTTCTTGCCTTTTTGTGTGGAAAGATGGTCATTCAAGAGTGCATCCACTCAACACGTCAGACAGACACAAGCGCTGACTTCCCCAAATACACAAAACAGAGGGCTTGGACAGAAGATTTTACAAGATGTGGTCCCTACTACATGGTCTTTCAAATCCCTCTCATTCCCTTTGAGTGAAAACACAAAAGTGAGATTTCGCCACCTTATGATGTAGGTCTTTGCCACTGGAAATACATAGCTGTCAGGCACAGTCTGAAAATCACTTGGGGACTCCTGTGGCCCCTGGTGCGATAACTGTGCTGACAGCAGAGAGAACACTAAACTCATTGCCCACGGTAAAGTGTGGGGAGTGATACCTATGTTCCTATAATCCTTGTATGGGTAGGATGAGCTCATTAGCCTTCTGGCAGTCATCCTAGGAGAGGGACAACTCTGATTCCAAACCCGGGCAGATGGAGCTCATTTAGCCCTGTGAGGCCTTCCATCTAAGAGGTTAAACCTCCATCCTAAGGACTTGGCTGCCAGCGTCCAAGCTTGCTAGGCCCTGGCAGATGAACCTTAGGACTAAAGGGTGAGTCCAGCTCTGCGCCTGCTGTGTCTCACCTAAAAAAAATCCATTGTGCAGGCTCGAGGGTGCTATCCGCTATCCTCTTTTTATCAGTGCGCTTGTAAAAGGAGCTGATGAGGAGCGTGGGTGGAGCCCTCCCTGGATCTTCATTCGCGAAGCCTAGCCACAGCAACGACGATGACAACAACATAGCTGTAATTCTGCAACCTTATTCTTCCTACAGGTCCTGTGATGGATGCATGCACTGGTGATAAAGGAGGTATAAACTACTTCAAGTATTTCTTCTTGTATGATCCGCAGTGCATGAATCATCAGAAGATCTGAGCAAGACAGGCAAGGTCATAGCCCTCCCAGTGAGCCTGCTGCACCTGTAGTTTGTGCTTGTGCTGCACCAATTTTGCTTGTCTGTCCCCAGTGAAGTTTTTTTCTTTGTAAATTGCTATCTGTGCTTGTAGAATCTGGAGCCTTGTGATCTTTTAAAGCATGGCTGTCAGAAGAGTTTGACCACATTTCAAAAGAAAATAGGCTATTGCCTAAATCTGGTTCATTTTCATTCTGCATGGAGTCTGAAGAAATTATGAATCCCATAACTCAGAAGAATATGCTCTGAGATATGCTCAACAATATGTCTTTCAAAATACTTGATATTCAGCTTGACTATAAGCTAACCTTCCTAATTGCACTTATTCCTGAAAAATTTTTTATGTTCTAACTAGCACACATAGGGCTTTTCATCTTACCTGATGGTCTAAGGCATCATTTTCCCTGAATCTTGTCTCAGATCATGGGCCTGCTCTCAAAACTCTTTGGGTTTTCTGTTCTGCAGCAAATGTTACATATCACTGCTGTGACCAACTCTAGAAGTAGCTGCTTTTTGGTACTGGCTACAAACAAGTCTGCCAAGCTGTGTAAGGACACTGTGTTAAGAAGGTATGCAACAAGATCAGAAGTGGGTCATGAATTATTTTTGAACTCTGATCAACAGTAAAGTGGTGCCTGGGAATAAATGCTAAACTGTGGATTTCAGATGTGGCTGGCTGATATCTCCCATCTTCTGTTGACCCTAAAAGTCAATAAAGATCCCATACTCCCCTTCTTTGAAGCTCTACTTTCCTTCCTATAACAGTGAGATTAAAGTGCCCCAGTTCAGGTCCTACCTATTTGAATAGTGGCTTGTGCCCCTTCCCCATGGATTTTTTCACTCTGGCTGTTGGCTAATCAAGGCTTCAGCAATCTCATCAGCTGTATGATTTAATGTGCCTTCCTTTCGTTGGGAAGGGCACATTCTTTCATAAAAACTGGTGAGATATCACATTTCACAGGTTGACCTCTACTTTCATAAGATGATAGAAGAAAATTGGTTTTGGAAATCGAGGAAGATTGCATCTTGTGAAACAGAATCCAGACAGTGACACAGAAACCACCTTTCAATTCCAGTCCATTTAATTTTCAGGTTTTGGTTTTGATGGGGAGCTAAACATAGTTTGGGTCACTAGACCAGAAGCACAAACAATTAACAATGAAAGAAGCCCCTCTCCCACTCCACTTCTTTACTCCAGGAAACTCTCACAACAAATGTACTCTGCTCAAAGCTGAATAAATAAAAGAATTTGTCCTCCATGCCACTACAGCAATCTTTAGGGTGGGGAGGGAAGTATACTTTTATTAACAATATCCTGCAATTTTGTTCTACTGCTATTGCAATGCCAAATATGTAGATTTGAACAGGCAGAATGCAATGGTCCAGACATTAAGACCTGGGGTGCTGTCTGGGGTCCAAAGTCCTACGTAAATCTAGAGAGTTTGGCAGCTACATAATTTTTGGGGTCCTATACTGATTTTTCTTTAGGAAAATAGTTGAAGTTTATAAAATGTAGAGATTAACTTCAAGAGATATTTAGAGAATTTAAACATTCACACATTTTCTTCCATAAGGACATAAGCTTGATGCTCTAGACAAAATAGAGTCTGACAGGCATGTTTTTTCAGGATACATTTATTACTGAGCTAACAAGAGACATCCACAATTACTATCAGGAATCATCTGATGATTAAAGAGTAGAATGAGAAAAACATAATATTAAAGACATAAAACAAGGAGCAGCTATGACTGTCTTCACTGAGAGTACCAAAATGACAGGAAATTTTGAGCCATTCAGGAATATTCATGTGTGTCTGTACACTGAAAGGCTATACATTTCTTAGTGACTACCCTGCTTCCATAAGATTTTTACACATAGGTCATCGAAGGGCACAGGTCTGGTATGCACCCTAAGCTCTTTAGAGAGCTCATCGTGCAGAATTGGACGCTAACAGGGGATATATCAATACTGCCTAAGAGTTGTTCTGGGTGAAAGCTTTTGCAAGCGTATTGTGGTTAATACTGGTCTTTCAGTGGAATTGCAGTGACTGACCCCAAGGGTAGATGGAGAGGGGAGAACCTACCAGGTTCCAACTGAAATGATGGAAAAAAGGTTTTCCTCGTGTGCCCTTGTGACTCTCCCTGTCAAGTCAGACCTGCCTGGCCTTCCTTCCACTGGGGAACTCCCCGGAAAGGACTAAGAAGGATAAAAGCTTATCATCATTTAAGATGTGATTTAATCTAAATGTATACAAAAGCCAGTAAGTATGCCAGTCCTGGTAGAATCACTAGGAACTATTTTGAATATCCAAAAAGTGAGAGAAAAAAAAAGAGCAATGTTTNTCACCTCTAGGGATGATGAGCTGACAAAGGTAGAGGGAAGTTATGTAGGACAGCCTACAGTTGGGACAATTCAACATAGCTTCGTCTATACGTTCAAAATTCTTTCTTTACATCAATAAAGAGGTCCATGTGAATGCATCCTGAAAAAGCATGGCGACACCCATGAATGGCCTGTTCAGGATGTAGTGTATGAAGACACTATATAAGACAATTATAAAATTGTCTGTTAATATCTATCTTTTAATGTCTCCATTCCTCAAGGAATATTTTCCCTTTGTCTTTACCTAGAATGAGCCTGGAAAGCACTTTGCTTGTAAATGGGATCAAAACAAACTGAAGAATAACCTAAAAAAAACCAAACCAACACCAAACCTTGTCACCAGATCCTGTTCACCTGCAAACACTTTTCTTTCTTTCTGTGTGTGTAAGGCTACATGTAATGCAACTTTATGACTCTGCTGAGTTTCCCTGGGGAACTTCAAACTCTCTTAATGCTTATGACCGCAGTCAATTTCCATCTAGAAATATCCTCAATAGAAAAGACATGAAAGAGGCAAGAAGAAAACAAATATTCATTACTCCAGGATTTAAAGTAACATCCATTTGGATTGCACATCTGTAAAAGGCCAATAAATTGAAGGCAATGCTCATAATTACATTGCAAGCCAGGGTGAAAAAATGATGCATTTCTCCAGAGTAATTTGATATTGTTGGGGTTTAAGAAACTTCTCCGTTGCTGCTGCTGCCAAAAGAAAATAGACAACAAAACCAAATCAAACAAACAAACAGAAAACAAACAAAAACCCCCAAACTTCTTTTTTTGGATGTTGATGATTAAATAAAAGAATGCTGAATGGCAACAGTCATTAGACCAGCAGGAGGAATAAGTAAAGAACCTCACTGGTAGCTGTAAATAACGGATGCCATTTTGAGCACAAAGCAATACATCTGGTAATGATCCTCAATTCCACTCCAATTGCTTTGATTTGATGGCATAAGATGCCACAATGAATTCCATCTTTATTTATTTATTTGCAAATCACTGTTTAATTGTAAATTGTCTTTGAGGAATCAATGGGCTTTGTTGCTTCTGCCATCTGAGGTGTGAAATGTTTACTATTGCTGAACAATGGATTATTTTTTAATAATCTCTGTTTAATGTCCTTTTTGCTTGTAATAGGAGTGTCTTGGCTTGAGTAGAAGTTGCTCTCAGCCCTCCCCTGGTTAACAGAATTACACATTTTTTTCTCTCATACTTTTTTTATAGCTGTTCATTTGATACCTTAATAACATTATTTCTTTTATTAAAACTGAGCTTAAACAAGACTAATTTGCCAAAGCCTCTATGTGACCTTCTGCCAATTACTTTTAGGTACATGTTTTGGAGGAATATGTTTGGACCTAATCAACGCATACAGCTCATTAACAAAAAATATGAATTTTAGGGTGTGTCTTTTCTTAGCCCTGGTTGTTTTTTTTCCATTATTATTTGTGTTTGCCTGTAGAAAGAATCCTTTCTAGCTAGTCTCACTCTTTCCTGAAATTCAAGATGGGATCCTTCCTCTTCTCCAAAACAAAAGATAAATGAAGATGATAGAGCTTTTATTTTCCTTTTCAGTGATTATTAGGTAATTTCAAAAAGAGAAAAGGAATTTTAAATAAGTTTGCATTTATAAAAATTCTTTGGCTTTGACTAATAGCATTTGTAGATGTCACTTTCCTCTGTCAAAAATTTCAGTTAACTCTTTCACATAGTATGTCCAAACAATAGCAGGGTTGATGATGATCATTACACCTTTAAAATGTCTCTAAATCTTGGCTTCTTATCTATGACACAATAATAGTGGACAGTTTTTTTCTGAATTATCTACTGAAATTATAATAATTCTTCTCTTTTATTACAGTGCCTACATTACTTAGTAGAACAGGTTAGCAGAACAGAGTTACAGTTGCTTTCTCCAGATGATACTGTAATTACCACATTAATTTGCATAACAACATTCAATCCTCTGGCTGGGACACTCCTTCCCTTGAGCCACACTTACTCGTGTTCTAAGCTAACCTATCCTCACTCCTTAGGACAGAACTCAATTTAGTTGAGTCTGAGATGCTTTTTTTATTTTTTTTTGAAAACTAATGAGAGGAAAGATTTATTTATTTGTTTAATTTTAATGAGGAAACAGTTTGTTGTGTTGTTTGTTTTTTTTTTCCATAGAATTATCTTTAACTTAAAACTAAACAATGGAACAATTCCTATATCTTCTGGGCCTGTAGCATCTCAGTTTGAAGCTGATGATAGTATCTCTGAGGGACCAGAGCCCAGGTGGCTGCACAAACACATTCCCAGATTGGACTACAGCTCCCCAGACTTCAGTGGAGCCCAGCAAGCCCCAGGAAGAGTCTCAGAAAACCAGAAGGAAGCAGAGGACCATCATATTTGCGAGCTGTGCTGAGAGAGCATTCATCCTGATTGAGGAGAGCCGGGGGGAGAGTTTTAGACCTGCTGTGCAAGGGGGTTGCTGATAACAGCACTACCTCAACAGCCCGAGCTGCGGCGGAACCAGGAAGCCCACGCCAGCCAAACAAGGTGAGGAGTGGGCAGAGTGGGGAGCATCGCGGTGGTTCAAAAGCCGTGTAACCAATACAGGCAGCTAGTTTGCGAGTCAGAGCAGCGAGCTGCACTGAGAG
>VWZO01007050.1:0-28261 GCA_013396975.1 Bucco capensis
GATTTTCAGACTGTGCCTGGTTTCAGAAGTAATAATACCATTAAAAAGTTGGACAGAAACCCCAAAGCAGAACAAGGCAAAAGTAGCTCCCTGTTGTAGGCATCCCCTAGAGAACTTGGGTTCGAGGGGCTAGCTGCAGTCCAACTCCTCCCATCCTGGCTTCCAGTTTGTTTTAGCTGCTTTGTAGAATGTAATTCCATATCTAAATGTGTTTGATGTGTGTGTATAAGTGATTAATCCTTCATTCTGTATCAGTAGTTGTAGGAGGTTTGTATGTGTATAAGTGAAAGCAAATGGCAGTGTTTTGTTGTCAAGTGGATCCTGCAATGTTTTCTTCCTGCTTTTGTTGCTCTGCTGTTTGATAGTTGTGCACTACCTCAGCCCATTACCAGCCAGAGAGCAGAATCCTATTGTTAAGTGTTATTTTCAGGGCAAATCTGAATAAAATGGGTTGATTAAATCTAAACAATGTTGTTGTGTCCTGCCTAATCACACATTGCCAATTAATTTCCAACTGATAACCCAAGGACATTTTGGAAAGTGACAGCATGTTTCTAAAGCTAGGGGTGAATGTATTTCTTTTTTTAAAACAAAATGAAATAGATGTCATTTGTATCTCAACAAAATTCATGTTAGACAACAGTGCGTTTCCTAATGTACCATTTTCTCATTTTATCTTTCATTTATTCCCCCTAATTTTCCTTATTAACTGTAATTCTGTTGTGACATCCTCGTGTCATATTGTAATAGAAATTTCAAGTAAGAAGCAGCAAGAAATGCAAAGTTTGGGATGAGCTGGGAGACAAGAGCATCCTGTGGAAATAAGCTCCTGTTTTTCTCTGTATCAAAGCAGTGAGTCCTTGTCATATGCAGGAGAGGCTGCTTACCATCCATAGAGCTGAAAACAGTGACCCAGCCCTTTGCTGAGAGGGGAAGAAGTCAATGCAAGATCGAAAAGACATCATACTCTTAAACTCCTCTCTTATCTGGGAGCAGCAGATAGGAAATCATAAGTACATTAATGCAAAGAGCATCTGTACCAGTCAAGTAAGGTACCACTAACAATTTATTTTTAACAATGCTGACACTACCCAGACTGCAGAAACACTAACAAAGAGCCTTGAGTAATAACTTCCCCTTAGATTTCTTTTTACGTACTTGCAGCATTCTCTGAGCATGCATTTATGTGCTGAGTATAAAAAGGCAGATACAAAAACCTATTCCATCTTCCAGAATAGGAGAGATGCTAGTTTATTCTCACTTCAGAAAATTAAATGCTTATCCATCTGTGGAATTATTTTTGAATGAATAAGTTTGTAGACTTTCTTGAGCTGGGTTATTGTTTGCTGTTTTGGAACATTCTTTGCTTTCACAGTTGTTTTGTTCTTGCTACAGAGGAAATACAGCAATATGTATTTTTCTCCCTGCTGAGGTCTGAGGCAACCTTATATTATAAAATAACCAAAGATTGATAATCACAAAGGCTGCAAAGGGAAAGCTGCACTTTATTTAGAAGAACATCTGTGCTATAAAGAGGAAGAAAAATTCTTTCTTTTGATGGAAAAATATTTCTTTGGATTTTGAGCTCTGCTGTGTGAGTGGTTTTGCCCTGCTCTTCTATTTTACAATACTCTAAATATATAAGTGGAATTTTATTTGCTTCTGAATCCCTGTGACCTGAACAACTCTACTTTTATTAAGGATTGTATCTCTTCATAAAAGAAAGTGGAAAAAGTGGCATGATATGGTCAGGGAGATGGAGAACTTTAGACCAGATGGAGTGGACCTCAGGCCCCTGATAACCTATTTCTCAAAACATTATTTTGACAAGTCATTCCATATGTTTGGTTGAGTTAGCTGTTGGGAGAAGGCTGTGGGGTATCTTGTTTTTCAGATCTGCTCTCTTTATGTAAAGACTTAGAAATAGCAGACCTTTGGGACCAAGGTAACAATCTGGATTCCAAAACATGTTTCTCAAATATATATAAATAGAATGTAGTAAAGGCTGACCTTGAGCTTAAAATGCTGCTGAGTGAGTGCATCTTGGTTTGTATAGTAGTTCCTCAGCAACAAAGAACAAACCTATTTAGTTCAACGTTATAAACACCCATAGAAGTGTCTTTAAGCCTTCATCAATTCTTCTGTGCCTGTAGTGACTAAGAGCTGACTATGGGTCAGATTTGGCTCATTGGTTTGGGAGTTTTGGTTTGGGTTTTTGGGGATGTGGAGTTTTGTTCTGGGATGTGTTGGTTGTTGGGTTTTTTTTTGTGTGTGTGTGTGTGCCTGTGTTTTGTGGTTCTTGTTTTCTTTTAAATGTCAAATGATGTTTTTATGTAGTGAATTTTAATCCCCGTTCTTAAAGTAGATATTCTAGAGAAAGCTTTGATCAAAACCTTGCTTTGTCCAGAAGCTCTTAGGAATGTACTTGCATAGCTTTAACCAAGGGTCTCTTGTGTGGATTTTTTAGCAAGTGATGGCCAATTTGGTGGCCTGTGCATATTTACTGGCACCAAATGTCTGTGCCAGACAAATCCTTCCTTTCATTATGAAGGACAGATCAACTTTGGAACACTTGTCTTTTGCTTAATCTCAGTGAGGGCAGGCTTAAATTCTTTAATCTTTCACGAAGATCACAGATTTTTAAGCAAGCAGCCAGGTAGAGTAGATAACCAGGGCCTAAGGAAATCTCTCAAATCCTATTTTCATGTATTTAGCAAGTATCTGATAGCATTCTCCTGGATCTAAGCTGATGCTAGGTAACTCCAACCTTTTTTTAAACTTGGAGCCTAACTGAAATTTGGTATTAATTTTAGCTTTCTCATGCCTGTTTGTCAGGTAACCAGTGGATATGTGTACAAAGGTCTGCTTCCAATGTACTGCACCACATCAGCCTCATTTCAAACAGTGCTACAAGGAAATAGATCTTAGAAATTCACATATGATCAATGGTGCACATTTGTTTTCTGCTCTACAGAGCATATTTAATCTTAAATCTTCCTGTGGAAACAATGCTTCAATTATTGGTGTACTAAAATAAATTCTTGAAGGCATTTCGTAAATAATTGTTCCCAAAGTCACTGCAGATGCTTTTAAGTCCAGTGAAGGATAAATGAGAATATTTTTCTTTTCTGTTTTTATTTCCACCCTTTCAATTCTAAGTAGAAGAGTGTTTAGACTCATTACAAGAAACAGCAACTCCCAGACTGTCAATTGTGTGATTTGTGCCAAAGTGAGGAGATAAGAATGCATTTATTAAAGAAACCTGAAACCATGTATGAAGATACATCTGAAAATAGAGGGCAGCATTTTATTGTCTCCCATTTCTCTTTCTCTCCTGCTGCTTGACAGTAAACCAGAAGCTGCTGGTGAGAATTGCAGCATCTGAAGTAGCAGCAGTTCTGTGATTCCTGTACCACAGCCATGTCCCCAGCTCAACTTTCCTCCTTCATTTCTTCCCTTTAGCTCCTGTCTCACCACTGAATTTTGCTTTTCTGCACATTGTGGTTAACTGACAGTTCTTGTTTATTTAACAACCAATTTCTGATCTGTGGTTTATTAACTTCATTTACTTTTATTAAGAAAGCAAGCACTAAATATCCAGAGATGTGAAGTGCTAGGGCTGTAAGATGGGAAAAGTTTATTTTCTGTTGTCAGGAGCAAGTGACTCTTGCTGTCTGCTGCAGAAATCCTCCAAACTCTGCCAGCTCCCTCCAACCTGTGTCCTCCTTCTAAATGCATGTCTGCTTATATTTAAAGGGATGCATTCAAGCACATCATAAAAATATACAGCCTCTTCAAATCACCTCCACTGATGAGTTACTTGAAAATCTTTTGAAACAGAAGCACATTTTGGATTCTAGTGCTGCAAAACCCCCTGGTTCTGGCTGCTGGCTGCAGAGGCAGCACTGGCCCTGCCAGCTGCATGCAGAGGGCTGCTCTACCTGTTGCATCTCACAGCACTTTGAAGATGACTCTGAGGCTAATAGATTCCACTGCTAGACCATGGATATTTTTTTCCCCCCCTTTTAACTGCTCTTGAATAAGATTACAGACTCTATCCAGTTATAGAGCTGATATTAAAGCTATCTGGTGAATTGAAAAGCCACCTGAGTGTTCTTTAGCTAGAATAGCTTGAGGCTATCTATTTTTTCATGTTAAAAGCTCTAATGATGTGCTGGATGATAAGTTTCTAGGCAGAAAGAAACCCCTCACTGTGCACGGGGGAAGGTCAGGTCAGTGACAGAGACTGAACTTCCAAATTGCTCTTTTTGCACCAGGAGTTGTGAGAAGAGAATTTCTGAGTGTGGCAGCAGAAATTTGGTCTGCTTTTGAATTTAGCTGCTGAATGGTCCCAGGGAGCTGTGTAACTAAGCAGTGGCTTAATTTCCTTACAACGACATGGGGCAACACTAGGAATTCACTTCTGAAGTAGTCCTAAAATACAAAGTGGGTTTGTAGGTCTCAGGTCATAGAAAAGAGGAGGAACAAGTTTGTTTTTGTGGAGGACATAAGCTCAAGTAGCAATTTCTGGACCACCTGAACTTAATGAGCTGTAGAAAAAGGGCAAAATGAGGGAGGGGGTGGAATGTTTGTCCCAGTCTGTGGAGCAGAACTGGTGAGAGACAAGCTGGAGAGACTTTCACCATCAACCTTGCCAGCAGTGCTTGCTGTCCTAGGGCACTGCTGTGTCATACCCCCAGCCTGTAGCTGTGCTTTACAGAAACATTTTCTGTGTATAAATCAACTGTGTTTAGGTGTCTCTGTCTCATTATCCTTAGGAATAGACCCTGAAAACTTTCTACAGGTTTTTAGAAGCTTCTCAGCCTGTATTTTAGGCTGGTTTATCTAATGAAATATATAAAGCTGCTCTTTGCTGTAGTATCTACACATGAAAGAGTGTAAGTCATTTTGTGGATAGAGTTCAGTTCTCCATTAATCTTTCCCCAGGGCTAAAACTAGCAGCTCTTGCAGTCTGTGTGAAAGTCCTTACAAAGTGGGGAAGAAGCTGTTACAAATGTGGCTGTTACTTGTTTAAATATGAGGAAACATTTACAGTGTGATGCTAGCTTTCTAGTATTTTTATTTACCCTTGCTCTTATTCTTTTGTGTATATTTCAGTGAATCTTTTCAAACTTATCAGACAAGAAAAGTTTGGCCTGTTCACCTAAGTAAAATTAAGACTGTGAAGGAGTATGATTGTTTTCTATAAATACTTTAGGACATAAACATCACAGAAGGGGAAAACAACTATTTAAGCTAAAGGACAGCTTTGGCAGAAGAACAAATGAGGTACATTGGCCATTAATACATTTCAGCTGGAAATTAGGAATGTTTTTAACAGGCTGAACCACAAAGCTCTAGGAAAGTTTCCAATTAGAAAAGTGACATTAACAACAACAAAAAAAAATCCCTATTTTTACCACAGGACCCAGTACACTCAGACATGGGATTGCATGATGGGATGTCAGAGAGAGAGAGGACCTTGGCTGACCCAGGAGGTGCCTTCTGGTCTGCTGCTCCCAACACAACTGACAGGAAGCTGCATGTGCATGAAATATCTTCTTGCTGATGTTTTGCGTAATTAATACATTTTTTTTCCTCATTTTCATGGAATCATAGAATGGTTTGGGTTATGGGACCTTAAAGATATCATCTATTTGCAACTCTCCCTGCCATGGGCAGGGACATCTTCCACTAGATCAGGTTGCTCAAAGGCCCATCCATCCTGGCCAGGAATGGGACATCCACAGCTTCTCTGGGAACCTATGCCAGTGTCTCACCACCCTCATGTGAAGAATTCTTTCCTTTTATCTAGATCTATCCACTTGCAGTTTAAAGGCATTAGCCCTGGTTTTATCACCCCATGCCCTTGGCAGAAGTCTGTCCTCATC
This sequence comes from Bucco capensis, assembly GCA_013396975.1. Taxonomy (NCBI): domain Eukaryota; kingdom Metazoa; phylum Chordata; class Aves; order Piciformes; family Bucconidae; genus Bucco; species Bucco capensis. The sequence goes on from VWZO01007050.1 coordinate 5,892, forward strand.
TTTCCTGCAGGCTCTCTTTAAGCACTGCAAGGCTGCAGTAAAGTCTCCCTGGAGCCTTCTCTTCTCCAGGCTGAACAATTCCAACTCTCTCAGCCTGTCCTCGAGAGCAAAGATGTTGCAGCCCTCTGAATACTTTTGTGGAATCTTCTGTAATTCCTTCTCTTTACTATATCCCACATACACTGGGTATGTACTGTGTGATCTACTCTTTTCTCCTCTTGCTTGCACTTGGAATGAATTATGGTTTTGATTTTCTGTGGACAAAGTTTAGTCACACTGACAAGAGTCTAGTGAGTCAATAAATATAACTGACCCAGATCATTCTCTTGTTTTCCTTGTGTTCTGTAAGCTTTTTTCATATCTGGTGTTTTATTTCTGTGTCATGATGTGTGGCTCAACAAGAGGACTGTGTGTAGAAGAGTTCACTTGCTGCCATTGATTCAAACTCCTAGGCCATTTTCCCTATAAATTTGATTCACAAAGCTAAATTTGTATGTTGTTGCTTATTTACTTTTTTGAGCCCAGGGTCTGGTTTCTCAAAGGTTCCAAGATCAGAAATTATGTTAATACTACATGTTTGAGGAGTGTTAAGATAACCTCAGGTATTGAAAATTCATAATTCTTCATACAGCAGCTCTGTGCCATTAGATAACTAATGATTACATATACACATTTGAATCAGAAAAACTCCATCTGGAGTTTTAATATTATTCATCAAACTAAACAAAAGTGACCAAGAATCCGCTCAGGAAAGTCTCTGTTATTTTTCCTTTATATCTAGAAAGCAGAGCAGAGACCTGTGCAGGTCACAGTAGTGCACAGCAGCATCACATATTTCCCTTTTCTTGAAAATGAATACAGATATTGCTAAAATAAAAGTGAAAAAAAAAAAATATGAAATGCTATCTTTTATTATCTTAATGCGCTTTTATTGTATAACCTGTTAATGATCACTCTGATAAGTAGCAAAAGAAATAGGCAAGTCATGTTTTAGAATAGAATTTTGTGATTGAGAAATACACTTTTTCCCATGATTTGCATAATGTTTCTCTCTTGTGCCTCTGGGTGCTTGTCAGCCTTTGCTGCTCTGTTGATCAGGCTCCAATTCCTGTTGTGCATCTTTTACTGCAAAGGGAAGGGAAATTAATCTGTGATAGATCAGGATCCAATTCCTCTTGTGTATCATGTACTGGGAAGGGAGAGGGACATGAATCCATTATGGGTTGATAACCCAAAGCATCTGCAGGCTGTACCTTGAAAAAGTGAAATGTATTCCATGAGGTAGTTTGTATTTGTAAGGCTTTTTTTTTTTCCTCTTCCCCCCCCTCAAGCAATCGAGAGATGCTGTGATTGTCATTTCTCCTCTTCCCTCATATTCTATGTTACACAGGCAGAGATTGCACATTCCTGATGCCATAATGTTGAACTATTTATTTGTAATATTGTTGCTGTTTGTATTGGACTCTTATCTCCTCCTCTGCTGTTTTCTAATACAGGGATCCATAATTTGGTAACATGAAGCTTTGCATGTATCCTGCATAGTAATTTCAAAGCTATTTCTGCATACTGTGCAAATCTGAAAGTCTGTAGGAAGTTTATGGTGACGTTTTCTAGTCTTTTTTTCTCCCAGAATAACTTAGAAATGCTTTCAAAGTTCTGTTCAAGTATTCAGTTTCTCCATTAGTTTGAGGGTAGTGTGCTGTTGATCTTTTCTGTGAAGTGTTTTTGTCCTGTAGACAAATTTCACAATATGAAGTAGTAAATGCATCCTTGGATGCTGATCCCTGGGAGATTCCTTCATTGGAAGCAGGAATTGCAGGAGCAACTAACAGTAAGGATAAGAGTGGCTATCAGTCAGCATCACCTTCCAGCCTCTGCCCACACTAAGGAAGTGAGGGTGCCCTGGGTGATTTCCTAAGCAATCCTTCCTCCTGCTCATGGTCACCTTGTTTGTGTGAAGTGTTGAGACCTATAAGCAAGCCTCAAAAATAAGAGTAGTTGGGTTTTGGGTTGGTTTGGTTTTTTTTTGCAAGTCTGAACTCAAGCTGTTGCTTCTTTGGAAGAGATAAACACTTTCTCTCATCTTCTTTTAAGGCTGGTTTGCCTCCTATCTCTGAGATGAATTTAGGCATCCATTGAGGATATTTATATTTAATATAAACATCTCAATATTTAATATTCTGTACTGCAAACATGGGTATAGATAAACTTTGCATGACAGAATGTAAAATCTGGGAAAGAAACTAATGTTTATACATTTCTGAAGGAGAAAGAACCTTTTGTATCCTCAGTCATATGGCCTGGGTGAGATTTCATCTCTGTTGGGAAAATTAAGCTTCCAAGTGGCTTTGATAAAGTCTTGATAAGCTGTAAATTGTAATATTTAAATTCTCTGTACCTTTTATGAATATATATGTAGAGGGATGGAAAAAACCTACCTTTTCAGGGATGGCAGGGCAGTCTACATAATTATTGTATATAAATAACTGATTAAAAATTCTACAGCTCATCAGGATTAAAAAAAATCAGCATTATAGACCACTTGGGATGATTTCCATCCTTGGTCAGACAGGAGGAGAGGGGAAAGTTCCCTGTGATGCAAGATTGGTGTTGTGCAGTCATCCACAGCCACTGGTGATGAGAACAAACAGACTCTGCAAGAGGTGTTCACTCTCTTTTTCTGTCTTCCCTTAATATATTTCTGCTTTGTACAGAATTGCCAGATTCTTGAATTCCAGAGTCTGGAGAGGAGTTTGTTTTGAGGGATAGTAAAACCCCAGATCTTCTCCTTTCTGTTTTCTCTTAATTGTCTCATTTTTTTTCCTCTGTTTTTGGCTCTTTTCCCCCTCTTTAAAAAAAAAAAAATCTAATAGGGGAAAAAACAATATTGATGTTAATTTACCCTACTGGAAACCACTGACTTAGCTCCAAGATAAGCTCCCTCCACTCTTGAGTCAAGGTCTTTGGTGTTGTGTTAGTCAAACCTCAAGGATTGGTCCTGAAGACACTTCAGTTACTGGACCCTAGTAATAATGAAGACAATGTCTAATGAGAAGGTTTAGAAGCAAAGGGAAGGTTGGAAATACTGTGAGTGCTGTGGCTAAAAGAGATAAGATGTAAAATAAAGCAGTGTGTGCTCTTTTTTTTTTGGTGAAAGGTCCCTGTTTGGAATCAGATCAGGAACACATCCCTTAAGTGTTCTTCAGTGCCTTTCAGCCTTGTCTCTGCAGCTTCCTATAAGTTCCCTGCAGACTTATTATGTCTAATAGACATCCCTTGGCTACAGTTCTGGGATCAATGTTTTTCCCTAATGTTGCTTTGCTTTCCTAGGTTCAGAAAGTGGACAGAAAGGAAGATATTTTCCTTTAGAAAAGACAGAATGTGGGTGGGAAGAGTGATTCCCTCTTAGCAAATTCATCTCACTGCAACTTGTGTTCTTGTATGCATTTGTATTGCTCTCCCACTTCAGCATCTTTAATGAATACTTCCTTCAGAGAAACTGCAGCTCAATCAGTAAAATAAAGGATACATGGGAAATTGAGGAGTTCTTAAATAATGTGAAACATCTCTAGGGGACTATGGGATGGCAGAGAGGGGAAATGGCCAGTGATGAAGCTGCCTGAGGGAAGGGAGACAGAGGAGGAAGAGGTGATGAAAAGCCAGAAAGAAACAGCAGAGGCCTAGAAAACTGGGACAAGAAAATGTCTAATGAAGTAAGAAAGGAACAGTGAAGAGGACAAAAAAATTCAATTGTTTCCTGCAAAGGATTTTCAGAGAAAATGTCTGTTTACTAACACTGACATTCTGCATTGTATTTTAGTGTAGCACCAGTCAAGTGAAATCATGTCAGTGTAGTGCATTAGGAAGTAGGAGAGGGATGGAGTGGCTTTATTGACAGGTAGAATAAGAAACTTGGAAGGTCTGGGTAGTTTTTCATTATCTGATTGTTTGAAATAGCTCTCTACCTTCCAGCACCCCACTGAAGTCTGATTTGCTGTGTCACATCATCAAAACAAAATCATAGTGTTACTCTTTATCTAGATTAGGAGCATGGCTATTCTGATATTCCAACCTGTGGATTTCTTCCAAAAGGATGGGGTGGATACAAGATGCCGTGTCACAGCCCTATTGATGTTTTGACTCTCAAATAAAACTAAGTTCCTCCTTTGATATGTTGAGCAGCTATAAAACAAAGCTGCTGTGAATACCTATAAGACCACCATGGAAATCTTAGAAAATATATTTTTTTTTACCTGATTGCATCACATTTCCAGGAATGTTGTTGAGCAGAAATAAAATCTACTAAATCTTGGTTTTTGAGATCCCACATGAGTTGTGTGTAGCTGCTAGGTCAGGTCAACAGAGCCTATTAATGGGAAGAAATAAATATGTGCTTTTCACTGCCTTAAGTACTTGGATGCTTGCATTTATTCAGATGTATGGGTACTGCATGGTTTCATCTCCCATAGCACACTATTTGATATCAACTGCAAAAACATCAAAAGATAAAAAAAATTGTCATTCAGAAATCTGCTAACCTTGTGAACATCCTGAGCCCCATTACCATAACCTTTGTCTATCCAAATGAAATCAAATGTCAGATGGCTTTTGACATGCTGGGTACAGGAGAAGCAAAGTATCTTCCATCCATTTTCTAGTCTTCAGGGAATTATCTTAAAAGAGAGTCTTAATGCTCTTGCCTTGCATTTGCCTGTTTCCCATTCTGCTTAGTGGGCATGAGTTAGCTTCCTCTGTAGAAAACATTTGATGAACTGGCTTGCTTTGCCATCAGTTTAGTTTTAGTTTCATTACTTTTCCCTATAATTCGTTTATTGGATTCTGTATCTTTAGAAAATTTTATTACTCTGTTATTCAAGTTAAAAAATAGCTAATTTTTCTTTCCCAAATGAGTTGCTTGAAGCAAAGTACCTATGAATACATGGGTATTTTAATTCACTTACTAAATGTATACAGAGAAAATTTACAAGCAGCCTTTTTACCATTTTTTAAGTGTCTGCTGACTGTTGCATAAGCTAAATTATTTACAGTATGATGCCTCACAAAAGAGCAGCAGATTTGGGTTATTTACTTTCCTGATAAGAAAAAGGGATCGAAGTTGCTGTGATATGCTGCTTTGTTAATTTTATATTTGTTCCCTAGTGTGTAAAATCTTTTTAAAGAACTAACATGAGTATTGGCAGACTCTTTTGAAATGGTGTGGAAGTGGCAAGATTAAACAAAACATGAAAAGGTCTTAAAAATATAAGTCAGCAAGTGTTTGATAAAAATAAAAGTGCTCAACAATAGAAAAACCTTTAGGATGCTTAATTTATTTGCACTCCATTTGAGAATGGCCCCTGCACTCCATCTGGGAGTACTTCTTGGGAGTTGTGTGTTTGGAATGATACCAAGCTGGCTGTGTTGAAAGAGTGTGTTTGTAGAGCATAATGAAAGCCATCCCAAAGGGTCCTGCTCAGGATCAACCCTTCATGAGGAGATTCAAATCCACGCTGAGCTTCAAGAGTAAAATTTACAAGATGTGTTGCTTGACCAGATCCTCTGTCTGGAATGTGGTTTAGTTTTTGCTGTTCACAGAGGTACAGAGTCTTCACAAGGTTTTCTTTCTGCCCGTGCAGGTGCCAAAGAGCCATCTGACAGCCTGGCTCCTGTTATTGTGATCCCTCCAAGGAACACCAGTGTTGTAGCAGGGAGCAGCGAGGCCATGCTGGAGTGTGTGGCCAATGCAAGGTATTGTAGAAGCCTCAGCAGGCTTGTAAGGAACTAATCTTCATGCATTGTCCTTTACTCAGAAGGACATAGGAAGTTATTTTCCTTTTTTTTTTTTATTAATTGAATGATTGAAGCAGAATGCTTGCTCTTCAAAGCAACCTTATGAATCTTGTTTGTCCAACATTACTGAATTAAACATATTGATTTTCCTGGCTAAGTAAGAATATAGGCAGAGTACTTTCCCACCTGTTATACAGTAAGGAAAAGAAGCTGGAATACTGTGTCCAGTTCTGGAGCCCTCAACACAGAAAGGACATGGAGCTGATGGAGCAGGTGCNAAGTTATATTAAGGGTTAATAATAATAATTTTAGCTGCATTTCCTATTGACATGGAAGGTGATATTGTTGAATAGTATGTGCTTCCCAGTAAATAACTTAGCTAAGACCTCCTATGAAGTAACTTATTACAGATGCTCTCATTTTACAGTGATTATTGCTCAGCTGTTCCTAATGCACCACAATGCAGAGTGCACAGCATTCCTCCTCTCTTTCCATCTAGTTGGCCACGAAGAGCATTGAATTCTGGCAGCAGTGAATAGTTGAGGTCCTCAGATCAGAAGACAACCAACCCATTCACTTTCTCCTCTGAGGGAGGGATGTTCTTGATATGATTAATATTGTTTGGGCAATTGAGTTATAATGAAAGCACTTCCCATGCAGCTGGTTCCCATAGCAGTATATGCTCCTTTTGCTTAGAGAAATCAAGTTATTAGCACTTAAATTCTATTGCTGTATCAATTAGTGGTATTTGCATGATGCCACTTGAGTAGTCTTGATATGTGGAAGCTATATATGCATTTACTTATTGGTGAATGTCAGGGATAGAGGAAGGCTTAGAGAAATCTGATAATCTGTATATAACTGCAGACAAGATTATTCTGTAATATATATATTTTATTTTAGGGGCTGGGGGTTTTTTGTGGGTGTTTGGGGTTTTCTTGTTTTGGTTTTATTTGCTTTGGGGTTTTTGTTGTAGTTGTTTTTATTGTTTGGTTTCAATGTGTTTTTTTTAATTTCGTTTTTTTTGCTCTTTTAGACCTCTTGAGAGACTAAGCATGACCTGGAAGAGAAATGGAGTAAAAATAACCAGTGGCATTAGCAGTTTTGGGAGACGACTCACTATCACCAACCCAACCTCTGCTGATGTGGGGATGTACTTCTGTGAAGCAAAACTGAGAAACAGCACAGAGGAACCTGCAAGAGCAAAAGCCTTCCTTTCTCTAATGGGTAATTCTCAAGGCAGTGTGTTTTTTAGTGAAACAGGCTCTGGACTGTTTAATAGGAAATCAAATTGATATCTTAATATTTCATTGACCTTACATTTGAACCTTTCTTCAGAGAACAGAACAAAGGAGGTGAAGGAGGGTTATCTTCCAAATTAGTTCAGCTGCTCTTCCCTATGAATATGAATTCATCAAATAGATTTTATTTTTTTTTTCCAACACTGATGTGATTCTGAATCCCTTGTGATACTCTACATTTAATCAGAAGTTGGGGAAATACAGTATTAAAATCCTTGTTGGGCAGCTTCCACATCTTGGCTTTTAGAAGCATTAAATCCTGATTAACTCCCAGCTTGCTTACATCCAGTTTTAATATGTCAAGTGCCTGTATTTCCGAAAGAAACCTTTTAGGAGCACTTCTGGGGGCTTTCTGCTGCAAGTGTCAGTCAAGGGGGCAAGGACATTCCTGAGCACACAGGCAGGTGGATATCATTACTGAGGTAACAAAAGGGAGAAGGAAATATCATTAAAATCAGTGCTACCTTAGACCTTTACTCCAAGGGAAACTTTGGATTTAATATCTTTAAAGGGCCATCAGTGCCCTTTCACTGCCTGTTTCCACCATCACCTCTGTGCTGGAGATTTTTTCCTTGTAGCAAGGAGCATGTCATTTGGAAGTGGTAGTTACTGTGCGTGTCATATCCTGATATAATGACACAAATTAGCACACTGCACACCTTATGGAAGTTTTTAGGACTTTTGGAATAAAAGAGACATTTTAGAACAGAGACATTTAGAATGTTTGAAGCCAGAGCTGATTGTGTAAAGTCTAGCTTTTATGCAATAGTCCCAGTAATAACTGTGCAAGTGTCCCAGAGAGGTTATTGTTCTGGCAGTGCTACAAGTCTCAGCCTTGATCAGAATTCCTGCCCATGCATTTCCATAGTGCATTGCAGAGGGAATTCGGCACGCAATTCTCTACACTCCTTTAGCCTTCTGAAAATACTATTTTAGAGACTGCTCTATGGTCTGGATTCTACTAAGGCAATTTATAGTAGTTCATGCTAAATGGGAAAACAGCTCTTCTCTCTACAAAGCTCTACTCTGCCTTCATTTATGTGACTGTGTCTCTATTATATTTATTACCTGCTGGATGAAGTTTGGTTCCAGTCTTTTTCTTTGTACTCTGTTTCTCAGAGCTGCTACCTCACAGCTTTCCTTCCCTTTAAGGAGCAGGGGCAGATTTCACTTATTTATGGGGTTTGTTTACACTTTCCTTTATTCATAAGATTTTATTGTAAGTAGTTTAACTTTGCTGCTATACCATCAGATCCAGTCTGACACATACTTCAAACAGCCTCTCAGTTAATGTAAAAGATTCTTAAATATAGTTAGAATTAAACCAGGAAACAATCTATAGGGAATCATATTAAACTAGCAGTGATGTCTTTCTTTAGTAGCTTATCTGCTTTCTTATTTTTAAATATTTTATTTATTTCTTATCCAGTTTTAGGGGGCTGTCAGGGTATGAAGTTATGAAAAGGCCTGTGGATAAGAACAAGCAGATGAAAGAATGCAGAAACAAATTGGTTACCAATTACTTTTATTTCCTTCTGATGGAACAAGACACTTCAGTTGCAGGTGTTTACTCAGTGTGTCAGCAAAAGCCTGATAGATTTCTTTATTTATGAGTTTCTTGAGCTGCAGGATGGAGCTCTAATGCTAAACAGGAAGCTAAATCAAAGGATTAGTAGTTAATGCATAACTTATATTCCACCTTAGAATTCTTGGATGGGTCTGGTCGTTGTTTAATTAGTCAAGGGACAGGTTCTAGAGGAAAGTGCAGATAAGATTCAAACTTAAGGCTTTTTGCAGTGTATCCTTCATAGTCTGTTGGAGTAGTACTCAGAGAGAATGAAGTATGCTCATCCGTTTGCTTGCATAATATATCTGTAGTGTGTACACATTGATAGTGACCTGATAATGAGCTCTACTTCTTGGGAGAATAGCACAGTGTGGACTTAATAAGGGGTCCTGACTAACAGAAAAAGGAAATTGTGTTAGTAGAAGAGGTTTGCTTTCAAAAGGATTGGGATGAATCAACTACAGACCCTCAGTAGTATGCTAATGAGAGCCTTTGTGGATTAACAGAGAAAAATGTTTTGCTATTAACAGGTGTAGGATGGGGTTGTGATAAAAAGATGCATCAAAGATATCAAAAATATTGAATTAATCAAAGCTTTTTTTTTTTTTACAGTATATCAGTCTTTGCCTGTGCCAGCAAAGGAAGTAACACAATTTGAGTAGTGGGGGCTCAGACAGTGACAAGAGCTTTATTAGAAGGCAGTAGAATTTAGTACAAAGGCATGTACTCAGTTCAAATTATGATGTGTGATCTACAAAACTGTCTCTGAAGTTTCTTCTGAATATTTCTGAGAGTACTTCTCAGTTTGTAAATTAAAATCACAATAACACCTGAAAAATCTGAATCTCTAATGTAATAAAGTGGTACTGCATCAGCAGGAAGAAAATCCTATAGTCTTGTGCTGCACTGCAATTTTCTTCTGAATGTGGCAAAGAGCTTTCTGACATCTTCATATTGTTTCAGCAAAGATAAACTGAGGTGGTTCCAAACCTTGGTTTTATTAGCTGCAGTTGTTATAAATTTTTAAAGGGTAGCATGTTCCTCTGTTGGCAGAGTAACACTTTGGGAAAGATTTGTTGCAGATTAGATAAGAGCACATTCATTTTATCACTAACAGTTTGAAGATTAAGTAATTTAAGGAGTCTTCTCATGAACAAACCCATTTGAAAACTGAGCTAATCTTAAATTCTTTGCTCCAGTTCTGCAAGTTCTGTTAGGGACAAATTGCAGGAGTCATTTTTAAGTGATTGTTCTGTAGGAAATTATGAATTGTAGGAGCTTAAGAAAATGAGGAATGAAACCCTTCCACCATGTGAAATTCACACTGCTCTTTAAATTAGATGCAGTCTGAAAGTAAAATCTGAACAAAATGAGGAGAAAAACAATTAGAAAGAATGGCCTGGTATAGAATCATTCTGGGTTGGAAAAGACCTTTGAGATCATTGAGTCCAACTGTTAACCTAGCACTGCCAAGCCACCAATAAACCATGTCCCTCAGCACCACATCTATGTCATTTTTTGAAAGCTTCCAGGAATGTTGATTCTTCCAATTCCCTGGGCAGCATTTTCCAATGCTTAGCCACTCTTTGAGTGAAGAATTTTTTTCCAATATCAAGCTTAAACCTCCCTTGGTGCTACTTGAGGCTATTTGCTCTCATCCTGTTGCATGTTAGCTGGGAGAAGAGACCAGCCCCTACCTTGCTATATCATCCTTTCAGGTACCTGGAGAGAGAAATTATGTCTCCCCAGAGCCTCCTCTTCTCCAAACTAAACAATCTGTTTCCTCAGACAAGGTGTTGCCTAGAACTGAGTGTTGAAGCCCTGTTGGCCTAGCCAAAGCAACAGAATGGAAGCCCAGTAGAGGACTTCTCTTCTTTTTGCAGCAGTTTTGTTCCAAAGTAACTACATTAACAGATGTATTATTCTCATCTTGGTGTATTCTAGGGAGAACTTTTACATCCCAGCTGCAATTGTTGTAGGTCTGTTTGTCTCTTAAAGACTACCCTGGTTCTCCTCAGGTACAAAGGATAAAGTTTCATGGGATCATGGATTCAGGAACACTTGAGAAAAATCAGGAAAAATGTACTATTAGTATAGAGGGCCTAGACTCTGACATGACCTGTAGGGCTATTCCTCCTTCACTGTGCTTCTCCAGGAGTCTTAAGATGCAGAAGGGCATTGCTATTGTTCAGAAATTTGCATTTAATGTGTATATTACTGCCAAAACAAAAGGTATATTCCTCTGTAGCTAGCCATCTCAATACATTATGCTCAGATCTCTGGAAACAATAGCTCTCCTGGCTCTAGGTTAGACAGTTTGAACCAGAACAAATGTCATGAAAGCAGAGGAAGGAATTTTTTCCTGATGATTGTGTTTGTGTATTATTCTTTAGAAAAGACCATGATGACTGTATTAATGTACTGTGCAGAAGAAAAGACTAAGAGTTCTCACAAAACTATAACATAAAATGTCTTTGGACCTGGCCAAAATTTAATCTGGGCTCAGAAGAGAGGAATAGTGACAATTTTGATTTGGTGAGCCTCAGAGGTTCTTGGGATGGCCACAGGCATGTCTCCTTGGCCCTAGATGTGCACAGGATCTATACCACAGTGCAGTAATGGGACTTGAGGAAAGTTCAGTTCTGTTTCTGAAATACCTCCCTTCCTTCAGTCCTGCAAACAGGAGGTATGTTTCCTGTGCTGTTAGTAGGTTTTAGAACACACAGACTTGCAGTGGGTATAGTAGCAAGAAACTAAGAGAGTGTCTTTTCATCTCTTTCTGTTTTAACCTGATATTCATGCAAAGAAAACTCCTTCTTCAAGGAACCTGTTATACCTGCATATATAATGTGGCTTCTCTCCCAGCATGGACAGTTTGATCTACTGTCTGGAGTTAGGGACTTTGTAGCTACAAAGGGCTCTCAAGTTTCCAGTTCCCCTTTCTTTACAGGATATTCACCAAATAAATTAGTTTATGGTAATGTTACAGAAAGGCTTCCATGTTGAAGGCTCAATTTTCCTCTTAAATATGCAGGCCTGAATTTCTGAGTGATGCAGGACTTTCAGCTTTGGAGGAGCCCCTGGGGCTTTCTCTGTTCTTTCTGACTTTCATGTGTGTATCTAGGATTAGGTCACATATCTCCAGTGCAGCTTGAAGGGTATGTAATGGATGCTGACTGCTATCTTTTGAATGTTAAAATCAGTGACCATGTAACTCTGCGTGGGGGAAGTTAGAACAGTATCACATTTTGCAGGCTCCCAAGGGCTTTGCAGAGAGGCTAGCTTTGCAATGATGTCTGTGGTGCAAAAAAATAACCCACCCTGAAACCCTCAACAACTACTAAAAGCTGGCATTTATATTCAAATACTCTTTTTTCCCTTTTGCTGGTTCTCAACCTTTTAGTTAAGATCAGTCAAACAGCACTACAATATCCAAACAATACAGTATGTGTATCTTCCAGTCTGATAAGAGATGTGACCTCTCTCATTGCACAGCATGCTGAACTCGAGGTAATGGATCCTTGCCTCTTCTAACTAGGGTAATTCTGTCATTTCAAAAAGAATTTTAAATGATTGACCTGATACCAACAGGCTGCTGTCATTGCTAGAAATTACCATGTCTGGGGGCTTGTGCCTGACATGTTATATAGTTTGGAAGAGGTTGTAATTTCACCACACATATTAAATTTCTACACATGATTATTGCCTGCAACAATAAACGTTCAGATTCATGCTGTGTGATTCAAACCAAGCCTTATAAATATGCAGTAGAGTTATAGAGAGAAAGACAGCCAGAATGCCCCTTCAGAATGCCATCTGACCCCTAGAAATAGTGCTGCATTTTTATGGCCTTTTGGGGATGGTTATTCACCAGGTAGAGTTTAGCACCCAAACTGAGGTACTCTGCACTTTTCACCTGCAGTTGATGCTGGGCCTACAGGTCCTCAGGCACACACCTGATGTGCAAAGGATACATCTGACTCACCTGAGAAGTGGGGATCCTAGATTTCCACTGTCTGGGATCTGTAACTAGAGCTGTTTCTTCTGAAGCCTGAGGTCTGCTGAAGCCATAGACCATTACTGCAAAGGACCTTTTGAGTGTCTGTATTGCTTGTGTAAGGCACATGCATGTGGAAAAGCAGCACAACTTGCACAGAAATCACTGTTTTGTTTCCCTCAAAGCCCTAACACTATATCTATGCCAATACTCCTCTGATTCTTTCATGCTTTAAATCACCAAGGCTAATTTTCCTTGTCTATTAGACTTAGGGTACCACAGCATTGTTGTGCATGTGATGTTCTACATCTTCTAGAATTCCCTTATGAATTTGGCTTATCTCTAACTGCAGGCAGCAGAAGCAGGTAGTTAACAATCAGTAAATTGTAGAGCTGCTTCTGGAAGGTTTGCTGTATCTGTGCTTATCACACAAGAATAAGATCTGACCCCTCTGTGGGCAGTTGTTGCCTCAGCCTCTTGACCCTTCTGTGTTACTTGTAGTGCTTGGCACTTGCAGCTGCTGGAATGGCTGTGAGAATCGAGTTCAGCAGGCTTTAGTGTAAAGGAAAAGGTGGGTCTGGGCTTGATGATAACTGGAAATCACATCTGTTGGCACACCTGCACCCTGAAAGACCTCTGGGAGCTGGCTGGGGCATTTAGATTGTCTCTCTCTGCTGCCTCTGCTCTTTTTCTTGTTTGCTTCTGTTTCTCCCTGCTTCTTTAAAAAAACAACCCACAAAAATAAAGCTGATGTGAATCTTCCTTTTATAACATCACATCCTATTTGCTAAGTGACAGTTGTCACTGACTTCAAGCTCCTTGTCAGGCAAATTCATTGCTTGATACCTGCTCACCTAAGCATCTCTTAATGCAGGAAGTTTCTTTGAGGGTGGCATAACAGCCTGTATGGGATTTAAAGGAAGCAGCACAGATTGTGGGAGAGGCACTGGGAAAGCAGACTGTGTAAATATGCCAGGTATAACTGCAGAAACTGTATGGAACAGTAGTGGATAAGCAGTGGTCATGGAACCACCACCACCGTTGAGGCCACATGAAATGCTTTGCAGCTGGACTCCAGGCCCAGGTTGAAGATAAATCTGCACGTTTATCACTGATGTGTGAGTATGTTGCTGATCTAAGAGAAAGGTTGAGAGCTGGCAGCTGTAAGTTGCCTAGCTTAGAAATTGGCCCATTAAGGTCAGAGTGCCCTATGAAAGGGAGGATGGAAGATGTGCAGTCAGGAATTCCCTTAAGGGAGGAGAATACACTTGAACCTTACTGTCTGAAAAGACATCCATAGAAGCAGCTCAACGTTAGAAGTGGATGTGTGGATGTGGAGGATATTGTATCACTGGTGGGCTGCTTTGGCCTCCTTTCCTACCCTCACAAACAAATTAAATTGACATAGAATAAAAGATTCAAAATTTATTTTGAGAGATGGACAGAAAGACACTTAAAAGAAAAAAGTTCCATCTTAAGATAAGGAGGAACTTCTTTCCTTTGAGGGTGGTGGAGCACTGGAGCACTGGCCCAGGCTGCCCAGGGAGGTGCTGGAGTCTCCATCTCTGGAGATACTCAAAACCCAACTGGACACATCCTGTGCAACCTACTCTAGGTTCTCCTGCTCTTGCAGGGGAGATTGGACTAGATGATCTCCAGAGATCCCTTCCAACCCCTAACACTCTGTGAGTCTGTCCACAGATACCTAGGTAAGTAAGGACACTGTGCTAAAAGTCTGGAAATTAAAAAGATAAAATCCTAGAAAGTGGAAGTGCAAGGAAACCATCAGAGAAGGCTTGAGGAAAAAAGAGTATACTCAGAGCTAAAACATGGACTTAGATGAATTGCAGAGGACTCAGCAACTTAGTTGATCAAACATGTCAAACACGGTGTGCCATCAGTGAATTTCAATTAAATGTTCAGCTTTTCAATTTGTTGTTTAGATTAACGCATGAGATCATATACAATAAATCACAGCTTATTATGCATGTTTATTAATAGCTTTATATTTAGGCAGCAAGGATCAATAATGTTAACACATGTATATTATTAGAATATAATAAATCAGGTAGCTTGTTTTATTGGCTTTGCTGGGTAAATGAGTATTCCAGGCTGTTTTGCAGCCTCACCTCCTCCTCTGCACAGGATTTTGAAGACTAATATTGATCGACTTTATTTGGAGTGAATACAGAATTGTAATATCCATTGGTGCTCAAATGAGACCCCAATTCTGTACTCTCAGGCAAATATTTTACTGTAGTTAGTGGGAAGGAGTGCTGGGAAAGGATGTTTTATGTTCCAGTCAGATGCTTACTGATGTGTACCTGCTGGCATGTCATGTCATCCCTGTGAAATGATAGCAACACTTGCTAGACTACAGGCAGTAGCAGGAGAAATAAGATTTTGCAGGGTAAGATTATGTGATTTTGCTTTTATTTATGAAAATACTAATGTCCTATCAATAACACAAACTGCATGTCTGCTTTTCAGACATGGTTAGTGAAGAGATTTGAGAGCAGGTCAGCTTAGATGACCTTGGATCTTGTTGTAGCCTACTACACTTTTTTCAAGCATGTTTGATTCCCTTAGAATGAAAATACACAGAATTTGTTTTCACAAGTTACTTGTTTTGTCTTTTCAATATTTGCTAAAACTTTTCAGGGAGTTTGTCTATGCTACAATAGACCTCTAGTTATAATCAAATAAAATGCTTCTAAAAACAGTACTCAGATGGTAATTGAGTTGAACAGACTATGACAGTTTTTAGTTACCATGATAATTACTGCAACCTTAATGCCTGTGGGACTTTGACATGATGCTCTTCAATTTTATACTGCCTAGAAGAAAGAGTTACATGACAGCATACTCTACAGTTTCTGGAATCTTGTCTTTCTTTAATTAAATGTCTAATATCTTTTCTGTACTCCTAATGATAAAGTCTGGATTTTTATGATTATTACTATAACTTCAATTAAAGCATTAAATCTGTTTTCTTTCAAGAAATAAAACAGTTGAGAGGACATTTTCTTAATTATGCCTTGCTTGTCCTCTGATGTTGGCTCTCTGACATGCTATGGCACTTTATTTGATATGCTTCATGCCTTCA
Source organism: Bucco capensis (assembly GCA_013396975.1). Taxonomy (NCBI): domain Eukaryota; kingdom Metazoa; phylum Chordata; class Aves; order Piciformes; family Bucconidae; genus Bucco; species Bucco capensis. The sequence goes on from VWZO01007050.1 coordinate 21,653, forward strand.
TGAGGTGGAATTTAGTTTAGATACTGAAGCAACCCATCCTATAAACTGCTATGTTGTAAATATAAACTTTTATAAACCTCTCGGGAGGATCTTTCTGAACGAAGAGTTCAAACATTCCATGATTCAGACCTATAAAAAGAAAAGTAGCCCCTGCTCTGAGTATTAATTTGCAGTGCAAACCCCTAAATCTTACTGTACCTTGGTTTAACTCTTTGGAATACATACTTAGCATAGCAAAAATTTGTTGGCTTTTAGGATACTTCCACTACCAGAAAAAAACAACTCCAAAAAGAGACAAACTTAGGAAAACAAGTCTGAAACACTGTATGAAATACGACAGGCAAGGGGATGTTATATGATGAGTTATCTTTACATCAACACCTATTTTTTAATTTGCTGGAGCTTTGTTTGTTTACTTTTGTTTGCTTTTCCTCTGCTAAAGAACCTCCCTATTTTACGGCTGAACCCCAGAGCGTGATTTTGGCTGAAGTGGAGAAAGATGTGGACATCCTCTGCCAGGCAATGGGTGAGTGACATCTTCAAATGATAACATCAATCTCCAGTACTGAAGAAAGCAGCTTAGAGAACCTTGGGATGTTTTGAGGCCTCTGAATTATTGCTCAGACACAGTCTGAAAATCCCTTGTGGTCTCCTGTGGCCCCTGGTGCCATAACTGTGCCCACAGCAGAGGGAGCATTAAACTCATTGCCCATGGGAAAGTGTGGGGAGTGATACCCATGTTCCTAGAATCCTTGGATGGGTAGGATGAGCTCATTAGCCTTCTGGCAGTCATCCTAGGAGAAGGACAACTCTGATTCCAAACCCGGGCAGATGGAGCTCGTTTAGCCCTGTGAGGCCTTCCAGCTAAGAGGTTAAACCTCCGTCCTAAGGACTTGGCTGCCAGCATCCAAGCTTGCTAGGCCCTGGCAGATGAACCTTAGGACTAAAGGGTGGGTCCAGCTCTGCACATGCTGTGTCGCACCTAAAATAAATCCCTTGGGCAGGCTCGAGGGTGCTATCTGCTAGCCTCTTTTTATCAGCGTGCTTGGAAAAGGCACTGAGGAGGAGCGTGGATGGAGCCCTCCCTGGAGCTTCATTCACAAAGCCTAGCCACGACGACGATGAATTACTGCTAATTATCACAGATCCCAGGCAGAAAGGAGAGCAATGGGTTTTGCCCTTGGAAAATTGGGCAGTCCTTGTGGTTTAGTTTAGAGATGAGTAATGCAAACATGTTGATGGTTGCCTGTGGGGCAGGGCAGCTCCTGCTCCCTTCTCTCTGGAGCCTGCCTTTGCTTCGGAGTTGTTGTTAAGTAACACACATTAGTGTCTTGAGCCAGAAAATGAGCTGAGGTGAAAGTATGGTTATGGAACCCAGCATTTGCAAGGCAAACAGTCAATATTTTCAAATGAATTGTGTTGTTTCTTTTTTTTTTTCCCCTCAAAATTATGGAACATTTCTACTGAATAGAAATGTCAGTAACTCTGACATTTAAGTGTAGTTAAGAATTCTGCAGGAGGACTATTACAGGCAGTTTTTAATTGGCAGGTGCTTTAATAACATAAAAAGCATCAAATGTCTAGAATTTCTACCTAAAGCTAAATGCTTTTTAAGATTTAGTTCCAGAGACACAGAAGCTCTGTTTTAGCACTCTAGTAAGATAGGAGACATTCCAGTCTTGTGATTAGAGCAGCTTTGTCTGTGTTACCAAATTCCTATGTGACTTTGGAAAGTGACTGAACTTTTTGTTGCTTTCCCTGTTGCTGAGTTTATCAAGCAATACACTTAAAAATTCCTTAGGTAATAAAGTACATAACCATGATTAAAAAACCACCCAAACCTAACTAACAGCTTGCTTGAATGGCTTCTCTCTCCAGCTCAGAGCCAATAAAGATATTCCTTGTTGCAGAATGATATTATTTCCACTAAGATTTAAGAATTTTTTAGTGATTTAGGTAGGAAAGAGTTAACACTGCTTTTCTAGAAGGAAGCTTTGCAGATAGTGTGATAAGCAAGAATGTCTGCAAGGGTGCTGGTTGGTTTCACAACCATTTGATGAAGTCTCCTACCAAAAAGCTCTTATAGAAATGAAGCTACCAGGTTATAAATGACATGTTGTTGGGTTTGTTTTTTTTTTGTTAATACCTTTTTAAACAAAACACAGCAGGTTCTGCTGTCAATGGAGTTCCCCAGAAACCTCTGTTGGAACCTGTGCTGTTCAACATATTCTGGAAAAGAGGGTGAATATTAAGATAATATTTGCTGGTTATATAAAATTATTCAAGATAGCCAACCTTAAAACTGACTGCAAAAGAATTGCAGTTCTGGTGATTTGAACTGACAGGACTATAAACTGGCAGATGAAATTATTGACAGAGGTGAAATTTCCTATTACTATGCAGAAAAGAGATGTCTCCTGAAAACATGAGTTCAGTGCCAAGCTGTGGTTCAGAATGTTAGGTGCTGGGAAGAAAGGAATAGAGAAAAAGTGAGTGAATGCCACTGTCTGGATCCATGGGGGAACTCCATCTCAGATACTTCACACAATCCTAATCACTCTATTGGAGAGAGGAATGTAGTAGAACTAGAAAAGACACACAAAAGTAGGAATGGTATAATTAGAGGTCTACCATGGCTTTGGAATAATGAGAAGTTGAAGTGACTGGCACACTTCATGAAAGAGATGGCTGAAGGGTGAGTTCCATGTGGGAAGGTGAGTAGGAGAAGAAGCAGAAGGAGGCACGTAGCTCAATTTTCAGGTAGGGGAAGTATGATAAAGGAAAGATAATGTTTTTTCAGAAAACACGGAGTGTGAAGGTCATTGGTCGAGGCAGGAGTGAAGATCAGAAATGAAAATTATTTAGAGAAAAAAACAAACAAACAAAAATGTATGGAAGAAAAATCTAGTGAGGACTGTTAGACACATAGCTGTGTGTGTGTGTGCAAACTCTGGCTCAGGAAATAGCTAAAGCACCAACTCCTGGAGCTGAGAAGGTGGAAATCCTGCTCTGTCCTTGGGCTGCTCTTGCATTTTGTGCCTGAGCATCCACGACAAGACAGTTTCAAAGGAAGGAAATGTGACTAGATAGACATTTATTCTGGCCATGTGCCACCAATTTTCTAGTGCAAATCTGATTTGCTGATGGATGTGGTGCAGGAGCATGGAAATCAGTCTTCATGTGGATTATTTTGCTGAATATCTATAACTCAGGCTCATAAGGAGCAGGTACTAGTATTAAAGATAGAGGAGTTTTGATTCCTTATTACACAAATTTGGCAATTGCCAGCATTTAAAAAGAGGGTAAATGAAGGTTGCTGTCTCCTGGCTTTGGGCTAGGAGGTAGGATAAAGCACTAGGAGAACTGCAAAGCTGCCCTGTACCTTTGCTACAAGTAAGAAGACAGATTTTCTTTCCCACAGCCCTACCAAGTTCTGTGCACAAAGCCCATTTGCCAAATCTTGGTGCACTTTAAATGTGTGAGAGACAGATTAATTTCACAGTATAAGCAGAGATTAACTGTAAATAAAATTGCAACTTGCAGAGACTAGCTTTATATTTCCCTGTAATGGAGTTTCAGTGTGTCAGACTCTGCAGTAACTGTGCTCTGCTGTATATTTTTCAGCAGTCACTGGTGCTGCCTGCATTTGCAATGGGTTTCCTTTAAATGTTTTTTCTTATTTGCTTATAGAAAGTTTGGAGCTGCAGGCAACTGTGGTGGTGCCTAGGGAGTGCACTTAATTGGACTTTAGTTCTACCTGTTTAGGAAAGTAGATGGAAAGATACTTTTGGGATTCCCCAGTAGCCCACTGGGAGTAGAGAAGGCTATAAAAAGAACAAAAATGACACAGTGGATATTTTGAGTCTTTTATCCGAGTTCCTCAGTAAGTTAAATTTGGCAAAGAGTCAAGCATCTGTTTCACACATGGGGAAACTGAGCCTCAGACTGCATAAATTACTTGCCCAAGGTTAGAGAGAAAGTGGCAAAGCCAGAGCCTCTTTCCTCCCTTCCCTTCTCCTCCACAACACTAGATTTATTTGTCTCTGAAAAATGCAGAGTGCTGCATGTATGCTGAGAAATGAGCTTATTTTCTTTATTATTACTGGTCTTTGAGGCCACTCTGTAATCTCTCAAACACTAAGGTAGGACTGATGCTGCTTGGAAAGTCCAAAAAGTCTTTCAAGGGTTTGCTTCTGTTTGTAATTCTTTTACCAGATATGTTTAGAAATGAGAAGAATCAAAATTCCTTTGCGAGTGTGGGGAGAGGAAAAGCTGTGGGGTAGGAGAGGGCAGAAGAAAGGAAGCTGGCTTTAACCATTTTTATAGCCAAAGAGGTAGCAAAATGATAAAAGAAAATGTGTCCAACTTGGAAGACAAATCTCTCTGGGAAGATCACTGAAGCCCAAATGAATGCTGCTGACAGGCATCAGAGTGCTTCGATAAGATCCTATTATTCAGACTCATAACTTTGAGTGGAGGAAGATATCCGTAACCGAAATGGAGAAAAATAGAGATGGTAATATTCAGTATGTCAGCTGAGTTGGTGATAGGAAGGTGTATCTCACAGTGATTATAGGATTAGAAGGTTTACTAAGACTGTTAGTAGAATGGGATTTATGGGATGACACTGGTGTTAAAGGTTTGAGTGTACTGAAGGCAGGATTTCATTATTTCCTAGGTGCCTATCAAGTCCTAATGTGTGGGGAAAATGGAGTTGCTATTATTTAAACTTGAAATTATTTCCAGGCTCCTCAGCATCAGGAGAACTATTCCATTTTGCAGCCTCTGTTTCTTCATTACTCAGTGATAATTTGTATTTGCCCAGGAGGATTTTCAAGAGATGAATAACGCTCTCTCCCTGAGGATTGTGAACATTGAAATCTATGCTAATGCTGGAGAGGAGCTGTTGGATAATACACTCTGTCTATTCTCTATCAGACAATGCACTCTACATAGTGGATCTCTTCCTGAGATGATTACCTTCCAGATTATGAGTAAATTTTATTTGATCAGCAGAACAAAAGCAGCAGAGATGATTGCAGTAATGCTACATGTTTATAAAAGTAACAGCAGCAATTGGATGTTGTTTTTCAATTGTTCCATACATTGTCTGTACCTTCTTTCCAGGAGTTAATGTAGCTTCTGTCTGTATAGAGAGAATAAGTACAGGGAGAGAAGATATGAATGGCAGCATAATACAATAGTTCTTAACTTGAGGATTTTTAAAATGATAATGGTGATAATACAGATCTTCCTGGAGTGCTTTTGCTCTCAGAACCTTAAGTCATTGCCAACATTGCAATGGAATTCATTGTCTGCAGATGCTCAATTCATCAGTGACATCCCATCCTTAATGCTTCTGTGACACCCTGCTTTTCTCTGTTTGGGCAAATTTCACTCCTTCATGAATTTAAGTCCATAGTTCCTTATCTTATTACAAAGAAGTGCAAAACTCTGAGGTTTTAAGTGGTAGATGTTTAAAAAATAGGTACTGATTATGAAAATGCCATGTTTGGGGCTGAGCTAACTTCAGTCAGCTCAATACCCTTGTGATGCTGTGATTATCATCATAAAATAGCTGCTTCACTTTTGATCCCTGCATAGGGCCCTCAGCATTTGATCAGTTAGGGATTTCTGGGATGGGAAGATAACACACTGTCTGATAGGAGGAGTGGGAAGGGAACATCTGTGTGTGACTGTTCTAAGCTTCTGACATCTCTTGAGGAAAAGAGATTCCTCCACTATTTGTATATACTAAATTTACAGCCACTTCATCCCAGCTGACTGGAATATGTCTGCAGCAAAGATATGTGTGAAATAACTGTGTCAGGGTTTGTAGAACATGCACATGAAAGAAAATAGGACTAAATGGGACTATAAGTTATATCTAGGGTAGAATTTTTGTTTCTCCTAATGTCTACATTTTTCAAATAACAGGTGGAGCTTGAGAGTGAATAAATAATAATTTAAGGCTATCCTATTGTTGGCAGCATGTTGTTTGTACATCAGCTCAAAACAAACTGACAAATTAGGGCTCCAATACAGCCGTGTGAACACTTCATTATGTGTAATTTGCCATTTCCTTCCTATTTTGACATCTTAGCACAGATGAATCTTATTTGGGATGGAACAGTCTTAGAGACTTGCTGCCTGCCACGCTGCTGCTGCTGTTTAAGTAGCATGATTCTGGCTTTCAACGTGAAATTGCTGTAAATGTTATTTTGTGGTAGCATGAAATATGATTGGGTGAAGAAAGTAATTTGATAACATGTTTTCCTAACATTCCTCCTTTCACTGCTTGCTGGTTTTTATTCCCACATGTTCTGCAGTGTATTATTACCATTGATAATGTAAGATGCAGCCTCCATTTATCAAAAGCAGCTTGTAAAAAATATAAATAATTTGTGCAGAAGGATGGGAAAGCAGGGCTATGACCATAAGAGGGCTGGGGATTTTGACTACCTTCCATATGTTTTGCAAAGATTAGTAGTGAAGTTAGTTAGTGAAGTAGTGAAGCCTGGACAGGCTTGAAAAGTGGGCCCAAGAAAACAAAATGAAGTTTAACAAGTCTAAATGTAAGGTCCTGCATCTGGGCAGGAGAAATCCCAG
>VWZO01007050.1:28426-195952 GCA_013396975.1 Bucco capensis
ATTCTATGATTCTATTCTATGAAGTTATTCTTTTTTTGTCTTGAATAGGTGTTCCCATTCCCACCCTGGTCTGGTATAAGGACTCTGTTCCCCTTAGCCAGCTGGAAAACCCTCGCTACAAAGTGCTGCTGAGTGGTGGCCTGAGGATCCAGGCACTGCATCCTGAGGATGCTGGCATCTTCCAGTGTTTTGCTAGTAATAAAGCTGGGGAGATCCAGACCTACACCTACCTGGATGTGACCAGTGAGTAAGGAGTTGTGACACAAGATCAATGAGTTGTCATTTCTCGAGGTGGTCTCCCGTCCATCAGCTTTCTCCAGTGCTCTGGGCTTGTTTAGTTCCATTCACAGAACCTTGATTTTTTGTCAAGTCTAGCTGCCCAACGTGTAAGGTACCCAAAAATACCCTCTGTGGCCTTGAACACAATCTGCTGAAGGCTGGAGAAAAACTTTGCATGATTAGGGGCTTGAGGTGAACTCTCTTTCATGCTCCAAAAGCAGGACTTAGTGAAAAGAAAAAAAAAAAACACCAACCAGAAAGGTTAATTGTGAAATACTTGGGTCTTTCCTTTATACTTAAATAATTCCGCTCTAATATAATTCTGTTCTGAATTGGAGCTACTGCTTCATGATTGTGCTGTCTTTTGTCTCCAACTACATTTAGTAGGGGACAGAAAGAAAGTTCAAGTTAAATGTCTTTTTTTCAGCCAAAAAGTCTGATTAAATGGTTTTGTTAATGGAAGTATGCTTTTCTCTGTGGAAGAATTACAAATCCTAGTAGTCTCTTTTAAAAGTGATTATTAAGAGGCATTTCTGTAATACTGTAACTCCTCTGCAGGAAGCTGATTTTTAGCCCAAGAGTAGTTTACACATACTCACCAGAATTCCTACTGGTCTCAGAAAATAGATCAGCCCCAGTTCAATATATATCTAGGAAACTGCAGGGAAAAAAATGCAATAAAATGCAACTGGGGGAAAATACGAGAGAAAGAAACTTGGAAAATGTCTTGGATGAGACTCAGATTCTAAATTCTTTTGGCTGACATTTAAGTTTCAAAGTTAATGCCTTTTTCAAGTTGCTTTTCATCTTAAAGAACTCTGTTATGAAGATGAAAGAAAATAGTTTTGTTTATCTAGATTTCTCAACTTCCCCCCAAACGCTCGTTCTGAGCTTTATCTTCTTTTTTTTTGGAGGCCATCTTCCTTGTACATGTGCAAGCTCTGATAGATTTTTATTTTCCATGTAGGTAATAAACTGAATTAGACAATTCCTAGGAGATGTATAATGAAAGGTTACAGTCACTGCTGAAAGGTTTTCATGTATTACTGTCATGTCCTTCTCCATGATCAGCTCTATAAAAGTGGATGTAAAGCAGTCCATGATAATAGGTAAAGGATTTTTTTTCTGATAAGCTGATGCACTGAGTTTTTTACAATTTTGGTTGCAGACATTAAACCAGCATTTCTACAGCCTCCAGAGGATACCACTGTCACAGAGGGGATGACTGCAGTGCTAACCTGTGAAGTTTCAGGGGCTCCAAAACCTGCCATCTCATGGAAGAAAGGTAGCATGTTATTAAGTTGTTGGGGAAAAGCTGTAATCCATGTTTTTCTTGCCCACTCCTATTATTGACCAGGCACAGTCTGAAAATCCCTTGTGGTCTCCTGNTATTGAGATTCTGTAGATCCATTTAACACACATTTCCTCATTTCCCTGGTTGTGCAAGCAGAGGGTTTGTTGTGGGGCTGTTGTGAGCCAGTGGCCTGAATAGGCTGTGATAATCATTTGGAAGAACTAGAATTGCAGTGCTTAATGCATATGCAGTCTGTGTGACACTAATGGTGCTACTTTTGCCTCCTGTGTTTCAGGCAACCAGATCTTAGCCAGTGGCTCCGTTCAGATTCCTCGCTTCATTCTTCTTGAATCTGGAGGGCTCCAGATAACACCCGTGTTCCTCCAGGATGCTGGCAATTATACTTGCTGTGCAGTGAACTCTGAAGGAGCTCTGAATGCTTTTGTGATGCTGACAGTGTGGAGTAAGGATAATGCTTTGTTGAAAGTCTAACTTTAATCAAGTATTAATCACTTTTTGTTGTGCGCTCAGGAAATTTTCATAAGTAATTATGCTTTTCTAGTTAATAGAGATACTTGTATGATTTAATAGGAATAATGTGTCTATTTTAGGAAACCTGTCACAAATACCCTTTTTGTTTTTAAAATTATGCATATAAACTTCCCTATTTTGTGAAAGGAAGCACATTTAAATACAGCTTCAATCACAGTTACAATTTCACTCAGGCTCTGCCTTGGTGAATCTCACATTGCAAATCAGACCTTTTAACTCCAAGGTTTGGCTAGTTGCAGTTGCTTTCTGCCTCCAGGAATTTGCAGGCAGTATAGACCAGTCCATGCTGTTACTGAGCCTGTGGCCACAGTTACAATGGATATGATTTTCTTCAACCTTTGTATTGCTTTGTGGTCCTGGGCACTGTTGGAAGCCAAACCAAAGTACAGCAGACTTCAGCTAGTCTCTCATGCTCCAGATTGGCATGGCACAGGGCGACCCATGAAATGATTTTGTTCTTTACCATTTGCCCTTAATGTCTATTTTATTTGTCCTGTTGAGGGAGAGAGTCTGATCCAGCAGGTTCACCTGTGTTACCCCTGAGTAGGTAAAATTTAAGTGTAATATGGTTTTTTTTTGTTGCTGAAGGTAGGAAATAATGATCCACGAGCTGGGAGTGCTAATGATTAAAAGGGATGAAGATTGTGGTAAATACAGGAGTGTTATGGCTCGCTCTCCTTTCCTGTGCCTGAAGTACTGATTATGCTGCTGATGTGTGGTGCCTATTTGGCATTTGTTAGTCCTTAAACTGTGTGAGTTAAATGAACAATGTTTTTGAACTTGGGAATGGTTGAAAACAATGCTGGCAGTAAATGTACTTGTGTCATATGGCCATCATATTTGTATCTTATTGACAATACAGAGTTGGTAGACATATCAGGATGTTGTAAATAGAAGGATATCCAAATATATGGATCAAGAGATCTTTCCTATTAATTCTTGAAGACGTGGTTCTTGTATGTAGTAGAGAGTTCCTGTTTATCGTACTGCATTGGAAGGGGAAAAGTGAATACAACTTAATGTTTGTGTAGCAAGAGCACCACTATAAAACTAGAAGGCATACACAGGCATATTGGGAATAATGCTAAAAATTCCATGCTATTAGAATTACCTTTTGATTTTACTGATGATGATTCTTGTGTGTGTATGACACATTCAGCAGACACTGATTATCTCTGTAGGGATTTGGGACTGATTAACATTATCCACATATCTTCTACGCTCACCCAAGTTGTCTATCTGCTTCAGCTGATGCTATCTGCTGCTGCTACTGGGTGTTAAGCATAATAGAGATCTTTCACACCACATCTGGTTGCTGTAGTTACAGCAATCATTGTGTTCTGGGTCTCCAGGAGGTGCTTGAATAAAGATAGTCTGAAACATTTGAGTAAACAGCATATCTTTCAGATATGGAAAATTCAGACTACCAGAAGCTCCTCCTCCTTTAACCTCTCTTCTGGGTTTGATGAGATTATGTAGAGTGCCATTTATGTTTTTCCTCCTTCTGGAGATTTTTCCAGTGTACAGATTTTCTTTGGTTTTGTTTTCCCTGCTCCAAGCAGTATGACTTGTTTCCTGACTCACTCTATGCTTGGATTTATTCATAACAAGTTACAAACACACTTTGCTACCTGATGACTACAGGGAGTTGCCATAGATGCTTACCACAAGCCAAGGAGAGTTACTACAGCTTTAGCACTCTTTCTGCTCAGATCACTGCTGACTATGACTCATGCCCTCTGCTGCTTTCCCTTCTCTGCACCCCACAGAGTAGCACCTCTTCTTGACACAATGGCATTAGAAGGAGGGAAGGCTTCACAGCAAGGAGGAATGGCCTGCTTGCTTTGAATGACAAATGTTCAGTTGCCTGCTCTCTGAGTGAATGGCCAAGTCCAAATGGTGTAATTTCCCCTGAACTATGGCTTGTGTTCCTTTCAGATCGCACTTTCATCGTTCACCCTCCTGAGGACAGCACTGTGATCAAAGGAACCACAGCCACTCTGAGCTGTGAAGCAACTCATGACCCTAGAATTTCAATCAGGTTGGTCATGTCACTTCTTATTTGTGTGGTTTATCGAAGCTTAATTTTATAAGCTGTATCAATAGCATTAGGTGAAAAGCTCCACACCCCAGATTTTAACACCAGCCCCCTGATTACTACATTATAAGGTTGGACACTGTATCATTAATCATATAAATCCCCTCTTCTATTTGAGCCTTATGTATTATTTACAATGAGCTATGTTCCACTTCATGACTTCAATATCACCTTCCATGATTTTACTGTCAAGGTTAATACACTATCAATAAAACCAACTTGTCAGAAGCTGATACTTAATGAGAGTAAAAGCCCAAGGAAGGGAATAGGATTTCAGATGTGTTTACATTGGGGTGCATAAAAGCCACACAAAGATGCCTGTGCTCTTGGAAGCTACTCAATAACTAGGAGCTATATTCTGCTTTAACTGGGTAAAGGAAAACAGAATTTGTCTGAACTGTTAAAATTTGCACTAGAGCATGGAGGGGAAGCCTCATAATTTAAAAGTAAATTTGCCATGAACATTCATGTATTCTGAAGGCAACACAGAAGAAAATGCAGGGAACAGGTTGGAGGGTGCTGGAAGGGTGAACTGCAGGAAGTACTTTAGAAAGAGAATTAGAGAGGTAAAATTTTAATGGAGAGACACTTAACTGTAAGACCATGGTCTATACACATCTCTGTGACATATCAGTACATGTGTGTTTTGATGGATGAGCTCTAGTAAACTTTGCCACAGCAGATTCAAGATGTTACTGATTGTGACAGTCTACTGTCTAACACCTCAGCTGTTAATGGCAGAGAATGATGTTCTAATTTAAAATGCTCATGAAGGTGAGCTTAAGAACTTGGACATTTATGGGTACTTCAACTTTTCCATGTAAAATATGTGGTACTGTTTACAAAATATATAATATCTTGGGTGCCATTACATTTCTCATTGGGATCACTGATCTAAAACTTGTCAGAGGCACTGCTCCTGAAAGTAAGTGTAGGGGCCTCTCCTTTGTAACATGTGATTAAACTGATACTTTGCAGCACAGTTCAAATCTGTTTTGACATTCTTATGAGTAATTAATAACTGAAACATTGTCATGCTCAGGTATCTTTGGAAGAAGGACAGTGTTGTAATAAATCCATCTAGCAGTTCCAGGATCACAGTAGAGAAAGATGGAACCCTCCTCATCAGCCAGACATGGTCAGGTGACATTGGAGACTATACCTGTGAGGTCATTTCTTTTGGAGGAAATGACTCCAGAATGGCTCGACTAGAAGTGATGTGAGTATTCAATCTTAAATACAAACTGTGCATGGTTTCAGATATCCTTGGGGATTTTTCTAGTGCTTCCTGGGCATTTTTATTCTAGGTGATCTGGGGAATCTTGATTTTTTTGCTGTGGGTTTTTTAGGGAGAATTAAACCTGATTCATTCCTAATTAAATTGCCTTGAGATTTCCTCCCTTTTGCATGCTGCCATGCTGCTTGGGCTTCCAAGTAACCAGAGCCTTGGAAGTTACTTTCAAGTAACTGCATCTCTCTAAATCACTACATGTGCATATCCATCTGGTCGGGTGATCGAGCTCAGGGGACAAAGACATGGTAGTCCACTTGAAGCCAGTAACAAGTGGACTGGCACATGGGACTGCAATGCTCTGTTCATGGTTGGTATTAGTGATCTGGAGGAGGTGGTAGGGTACATCCTCATCACATTTGTAGGTGGCAAAAAATGCATGTGGGACAGTTGATACACTCAAGGGCAGGGTCATCATTCAGAGGGACTTAGGCTGAGAAATGGGCCAACAGGAACCTAATGAAATTCAACATGGACAAGTGCAATGTCTGCATCTGGGAACGACCATTTGGAGTAATACTGTCTGTGCACTGACTGCCTGATAGCAGTTCTGCTAGAATGAACCTTGGGATCTTGGTAGACAGCAGCTGAACATGAGCCAGCTGTGCACCCTGGCAACAAAAAGGCAAGCAGCATCCTAGACTGTTAATAGGAGCATAGCAGATTGATGGACTCTGTTAACTCCTTTTAACTGACACTTGTAAGTCCACATCTGGAATACTGTCTCCTTATCAAGACCAGACTGAATAAACTGGTCTGATCTCATGGCTGACCCTGATTTGCACAGGAGGTTAGACCAGAGACCTCCTGAGGTCCCTTCCAACCTGAATCTTTCTGTCATCCTGTGCTGTGGAGCTTTCCCATAAAGCTCAGGTGCTTCACTGTGATGCCAAGGTTATAAGAAAATGTTTTCCTCCTTTTAGTATATATTTTTTCCTCTGTTAAACATATACCAGAATAGCTGGTCCCTGGACAGGCATTGCTTACTCTTGCATTCTCTTTATATGTAGTTTTTGCAGGGGAAAAATATTTTTATATACACCTTCCTTTATTCCTAAATATCTTTAAAAGTAAAAACATAAAAATGTTTAAAGTGCAATTCAGTTCTGAAAAAGAATTATAAAAATGTCATGATGAGGTTCCATATTTTCCTATTTCTGTCATTCCACTGGGACCAAGTGCACATGCATTTTATTTTTATCGCTAAAAGCAACAACTGTAGGTCTGGTAACAAGAGTGGAGCACATCAAATGCAGAAGAAGGGCAATGTTTTATGCAGGCTTCTTATTTATTTATTTATCTGAGCAGTGTGCCGCGTGCTTTAATTGAACTCAAATTGCATCTGTTTCTGCTGGTCATGCCTGATCATCTCTCTGAGAAGATGGCAACTTGTGCTGTTGGCAATGTAATGAGTTCACCTCTGAGATTTGCTCTGCAGAGGGCTCTTTGATACAGCATTGTTCTGACAGTGCCAAGGCTGGAGCCCATGCCCATTTCCAGAGAGCGGTCATACATCCTTTCTCTAATTAAGCACTCCTCAGCTCTCCTCCTGGAGTGCATTTTACTGCTGGTTTGAATCCAAGAGCAGAAGACAATTCAAAATATATTGCTACTATATAACCAGACTTGCTTTTCTCTGAGGCAGTTTTTGAATGGAGGGCAGAAAATGATGGAGTCAAGACTGAAAAAGAATGTTTAAAAACTTGGACTTTGAAGCAGAGCTATAAATATGTGCTAAACACTTCAGCACCCTGTCCATTTCTTAATCCTAAATAGCAAAAGGTATCCTATGCAAGCCAGTACAGCACAGAGGTTGTATTCTCTTGAAGTTTCCCATTGATGAGTGAGGAACAGTTCTATATTCCATAGAATTCGGGCTGGAAGTTAGCTGGGAGAGCCATGTCTTGTATACATTGCTGGGACTTCCTTTCTTGTACTCCAGCTTGTTCCAGTTGTGTTGGCTGGCTCTCCATGCACTGGGCCTGGCTCTCAAGCCTCTATTTCCACTTCCTCTAATGTTCTGCTGCTGATCTCCTACCACCTGTTTTTCCTGGAGGAATCTAAGTAGTTTATCAGATCCACTCTTTTAGAGGACTTCAGTAATTGATAAGTCACTCAATCATACCTTGAATTGTGACATTTAATTCCAAAGGTAGTGCAATAATGTCAAAAACCATTGCATTCCTTTGCAACTTTCATCATCATCATCATCATTTGGCTCAGCAGCACAAACTTGTGAGAAATAAAGATACATGATACAACAGAAGTGAAATGAAGAAGAAAATATGTGGAAAGGAGATGTCTGTGGTAAAGCTTAAATTAAATTCCACCTCATATACGAGTGACAGATCTATAGCATTCCCTATTCTCCCAGATAATTCTCTTGTGCCGAGCATTAACAAACAGGGCATGCACGTTCCCATCGATGAGCACTTACACTTCAGTGCCTTGAGTAGCACTAATGTCAGACAAATGTTCAAAGGAGGTCTCTCAACCAATTACAGGCTGGAGCAGTCTACCAATGGATAATATCATAGCCTACCTAGCTCTATCTGCCAACTCCAATTGTCTCACCACTTTTTTTTCCCCCAGGAACCAGCATGTCCCTCCTGTACCTTTAGGCATGTCAAGAAAAATTTCCAAAGGCACAAAGAAGTTTGTTCCTGATTTCTATTCAAACAGCTTCAATTCAAAGCCACTGACCTTCAGGGTGACCTTCAGTTATTTAATCTCTGAGTGGTCTGGGTTTCTAATCTGTGAAAAGGAGGAAAGAGAACTTTTTCTTCCTTTGCCTTCCCTTGGTGGCAAAAGGTACTGTTTCTTGCTAGAAGAACATCCACTGGTAGCTCAGTGTGGTATCTTATCTCAGGGTGGTACAAGCAGGATGGATCATTTTTTTTCAGCATGTCTACAAAGAAATAAAATAGTTGAAAAGGAAAGCTGGAAAACTAATGAAGAACTTGCTAAAGTGCAGCCAAAGGTTACCTTACTCATCCGTTTTGCACTGATGGTACTTGGCCTCAGAAACTAATTGCTAGTCAAGATACTCCATTCATTCATTTGTCTTCCCTCTAAATGTGTTTATTCTTCATGTACATCAGTTGATTTGATTTGCAGGAGGTAAAACATTTTGGAGTGATGTTTCTCTTCTGCAAGAGATAGATTTTAATTTTTTACTTAGTATTTTTTCCCCCCCCTAGCAGAGCTTCTCAACTGCAAATACAGAAACATTTGTAGGTCTTTTGATGAGCTTGTGCTTCTCTTGCATTCCTCCAAGTCATAGCATTTGATCCTGAAAAAAATTGTATGTTATGAAATATCCCAGCTTCATAGAGGTTACTTTTGTAGTCCTGTAAATACCATGCTGAAATACATCTAGAGGAGAAAACACTTGTCCTAAAGCTGCATAAGCTGAATTATTGCAGTGTATTACTCACCTGATGGGAAACTGTGCTGATTCCAGCTCAAAGTATCCTGAGGGTTCTCAGTATATATAAAATATGCAGAATTACTACTATCTCTGCCTGATGATACCTGCTGCTCAATATCAGCCTGTCTGCAGTCCAGAGTAAAGAATCTCTTTGTTGCATGAATGTAACAGAAAAGTATGGTAATGCTGCATTGTTGGAAAATCAAAGCCCTCTACAAGTCTCTGTTATGTCACAACATATAGTAAAATCTTTTAGGCTCTTTATGCAAAAATATGAGGAGGACAATGTAATGCAAAAATAGACAATTTATTCTTGGCAGCAAGTTCATCTTCTCTCAGTTCTCTTTCACCAGAGAAAGAACTATTATTGTTCTGTCTTCTTCAAAAGCAGGAGAGGGGAGCTAACCACTTATAATAAAACCCAGTGGGTTGCCAAGAATGCACAGTATTGCCTTTGTCAATCATTTATACATGACTTTTGATACCCTTTTTACTCCAGTGTTTGTAATTGCTTTCTTCCAATTTCTTCCCAGTATATCCCATTAAAAAAATAGCTTGATTACTAAAAATAAAATCAGTAAGAGCAATGCAGAGTAACAAATGGAAATTATGTCTTATTACAAACTTATCTTCATAGGAATCCCATATCCCTCAGTTCCAATAGCACATCTCTTTTCTGCAGGGAGTGAAAACAGGAAGGGATGTCAAACTTGCAAATATATTATTCCTTCCTCACTGGAAAGAAAGCTCCTATTTATTTTTCCAAGCTTGCTATTGAGATGTCATCCACGAAGTAATGTTCACTGCTTGAGTCTAAATGCACTTGATAATCAAAAGAGAAATACCACCTAGAAATATACTTGGAAATACAATTGTGTCTCTTCATCATTGAAGGTATATCAGAAATGTAGGTGCTTTTTGCAATAAGAAAGTGTAAAATTCAAAGACCTGTTCCAAGTTGTCTGTAGATTTGAACTTGTGAGCACCAAAATGAAATGGGAAATAAATCTGTGTGTTCTGGGACATGGCAAGCCTTTAATTTCTCAAATCTGCCTCATCAGAGGCCTACAAGAGGCAAAAAGCCACAAAACCTATGGATGCCTTGCAAGAATCTGTCCTGTGTTTAGAAATTGCAGAGGATTCTTTGGCAAGAGAAACTGGAAAGTCCTGAGCAGAAGATGACACGTTTCTTAATTTAAAACATTATAAACTTTTATGAGCAAAGCCATCTCAGGGCTGAGTGCTTCGCTAGGCTTCCTGCCTCAACTTCTTACCACGTTATCAGGTCTCACAGATGAACCACCAGCTCCTGAGTAAAACTGCTATGGTGGACTTGATTTGGGAAATAATTCATGAAACAGGAGTGGGGCCTTTTCTAAACTGACAAGAAAACTTGTTTAATCTCCCTTGCCTTTTCAGTAATCCCCTCTTCAGTCACAGCCTCTCTAATTACCTGCTGTTGGACCATTTTTCTCAGAAATCTCTCCAAACCATGTCTGGTTTATTTCCCTCAGCAAATAGTCTGCTTTTAGCTAATTTTATAAAACACTCTATGTGTTTGCTGAGTGAATTTTTCAGCTGCCCTCTGGCAGTGATGAGCTGACTCAAAACATTAGGGTTTCTGTTTTGAACATGTATCATCTGCAAGTAGCTAATATTTCTCTCCTGGATTGTCACAATGACTTCATGTTCTTTTCTTGCAAATCTGCTATTTTAATTGCTTTGTCAGAATCCCCTCAGGTCACCTTGGTGGCTATGCCATTAACCCTGGGCTTATCTATCAATTACAGATTTAGAAGTGTCCCTATATATATTTTGCTATCATACAAATAAGTTATGGAAAACTTGCCTCCAACTTTCCAGCATTAGAGGAGTGAGGTCTTAAAATATCCTATATTGAAAAAGCCTTCATATGTTTCCTGTTTGGGACTTCAGTGAACAAGAGGAAGGTGATACTGCTGGAATTAAACTTCCATTGTCTGATCAAGGGCTGTTCTGTGCCCTGTGTGGTTTTATCCTAAACCTTATCCACTTTCTTGATGTATCAGAAGTTGAGCAGTTCTAATCTGATTGTGGTCCTTCTCATCCTGAAGAAGGGCTGATATTACCATTCCCTACAATGATTTCTTGTATTTTAGCAGCAAGGAAAAGTAATTCTCTTAAAGGAAAAAAAAAAAAGGGCAGAAATGATCTCTTTTTAGGAATGTGAATATTCATGATGGTGATCCAGGTCTCATTTATCATCCTTCCACACAGTATGTGGTAGCAAATGAGAAGGAGACAAAGTTTAAATGCTTGCTAAAGTTGGAATTACTATTTATTAATCTCTGCTTTTTTATACCACGAAGAGAGAAGTAAACTTCTGTGCTGAAATACATTTGTAGTTTTAAATATTTAGTTCTGCCCAGGTGTGTTTCTTAGGCACTTGTTAGGTTTGCCTTGAGGGATTTAAATCTGTAAGCACCATCTGTTGCTGTTTGGTGTGGACACATATGGCTAAAGAAGATGATATTAGTGGAGATAGGTCTACTGTATGGCTGCTGAAGCTCATGCTACTCAATCTCTGTCTGAACAGAAAGTGCCTGTTTCCCCCACACTGCTGACTGCCATTTTGTGTCAGTCTAAGAGAATAATCAACAAGACCCAAATCCTAAGCAAAAAATCCCCCACATTTAGACTCAATTTGTGCTTTAAAAACCATGAAAAATGTAATGTCCCTTGTCCTTCAGAAGTCCTCTGAGACTTGTACACTATAAGAGACTGAGCTGTAAAGTCTTCCCTTAGGTAGCCTCTGTCTTCAAATGGGTTGTTAATTCAGCTCTTCCAGACGTATGGGAAAACAAGATTAGTAAATGTACACTTTGAAAATATCCTTTATATATACCAAGAGTGTTAATTTAGTTTCCAGAAAAGGAGTTACACTGGGATAAGTTTGGTGTGAGCTCCTCCTTACTCATCCCTCCTGCATTGCTCACCGTGTGATCATCATCTTCTGGAAGTAGCTGAAGCCACAGGCCATCTCTGAGCTCAGCCCCACAGGACTTGGTGACAAATAAAGTGGGGACTGGGACTTCTGTGAGCCATGTCACAACAAGATGTTTCACTCTTTCCTTCAGTAATTGCCTTTGCCAGCTTAATCACAAACCCACTTTTCTAACCAGCTTGCTTAGGACGTAGTGATAAATTGTAGTAGAGTTTTAATGTTTATTATAATTTAATGTTTCATTCAAAATTAAGTAGCACACTCCTGTAGTCCCTGGGTAAATGGCCATATCCTAAACCCCACTCCACACTGTTCAGGTGGCAGGCTTGCTCTGCCATTTTATCTTGCAGGCAAGCTTCCCTCTTACTTTGTTTCCAGGTTCCTCTCTTCCCTAAATCTATCCAAAATGGTGTGGCTCTATGTTCAAGATCTGCTGCCATTAGGCACACACATACTTTTTCCTAGGCCTAGTATTTCTTCCAGCCCCAAAGTGACCATGTCCTAGGTGCCTGTGCATCAGAAGTCTGGAGCCTGGTTGCTGCATGCTCAGGTCTAAGTGAGCATGTAGTCAGCTTCAACTCCTCATAATCAAGGCATCTTAAGAAAGCAATTTAATGAAGTTAAGATCTGAATCAACACCCTGAGATGTCATTCTGTGTTTAGTCCAAGAGCTTGGGGTCACTGTGCTGCTGATTTGGTTAGGTGTTTAAAGTCAAATGAGATAAGATTCTGAGTCTCAGGTTTAGCTCTAGGAAGCATCAACCCTTCTAGAGCAGAGAGAGGTGGGCAGGTGAGTGTCTTCCACTTGTGCTCTCTCATTATCTGTGTGTTTTTCTTACAGCTCTTTGGCTCTTCTAGCAACCTTTTTTTTTATGGTGCTAGCTGCATGATGTGTAACCATCACAAACATGTCAACAAAAAGCATTCAGAGCTTTAACAGAAAAAATAATTAAACTACTGTTCAATAATTAAACTATTCCTTAATCTTCCAGCAGAAACCCAAATCCAGGACATATTCATTGTTCTGGCTTAAAGCCAGAGTCTATATTTACTCTTGTGAGTAGCTAAGGAGTTGTGGTTTTTAAATAACTGTAAGCCTTCAGTAGCATGATACATTACAACCAGAAATTACTGCATTTTTAAATTAAGCATGTGAAGTACCCCTGTGGCTTTCTGCTCTGGCCAGAGCAGATTAGCAGTGGTGCTTGCTGAGGAAGGGTTACCCTCAGCTTCCCTGGGGAGGAGCAGTAGATCAAATGGGTAAAAACTGGCCCTCCTTGGTTTTCCTTCACTCTGAGATCCTTCTCCTCCTTAGGAACCAGGATGATAAGGAGCAGAAATCAGGCTCAAGTACAATGGCTGAAGGGCTCTTATCCTTTAACACAGATCAGCATTTAAAGGATGCAGCAGAATTTAGTTTTCTCACTGCACCATGAAGCCTTCGACTTCCAGCCAAGGAGTACAAATGCAATGTTTTTCCACAAATCGCCTTTATGAGGAGAAATTACATGTTTTAATTGAGCTGCTGTTTTATTTTTGTGTTTTTAGTGTTTCGTTTTGTATTTCCATGGGGTTTCTGCAGGCATTTTCACTACATTTTCTGGTTGGGTGCTTCCAAAAAAATCCTTATTATAGGAAGGAAAGATTCTACCCATGACAGGATAAGCCTGAATCCATGAGTAAATCAAGCTGTTCTGTAGCCTAAGAATACATATGGTAATTTTGATTAGTAGCTCTATATGGATAGTGTCAATGTCTTCTGCTTCCTTGAGTATGAAAAATTCCATGTTAAATCATATTTCCCATGTGTTTTATTGTTTATATGTATTACTGCTGTCATGTTGTTAGGACTTCATTGTAAGAAGAGAGAAACGTGAGAGAGGAAATTTATTGACCAACTTATCTCAGTCAAAACCAGTATGAAAACTGACTTTTTTTCCCCACATTTAGCAACATTTCCATTAGCAGTTCTAAGCATCAGCCTTGGGACTTTGAGCATATTTATTTTTTTCCCAAATAGGATAAAATCCTGAAGAATCTAGAGATGTCTTTCATTTATTTAATTGTGCAGTAGCTGCTGGTAGTTTTATATCTATCATTATATGAGTCTGATGTCGTGTGCCTTTAACTGCCTGTAGGACTGTAGCTGAATGAAATGTGGATTGATTTTCCTGTGTTGGTTTTTTTTCCCTTTTTGTTTTCTTGAACAGTGAGCTGCCTCATTCCCCTCAGAATCTCCTAGCCACCCTGAACTCCTCCTCGAGCCGCAGCGTGATGCTCTCCTGGGTGAGGCCCTTTGATGGAAACAGCCCTGTCCTCTACTACATGGTTGAGCTCTCTGAGAACAGTGAGTAAAGTCATATTCTCCTTAATTATTCAGCCTTTTTTCAGGCTCAACTTTTACCAGAGCTACCCACAAAATATCACTGTTTGCTAAGTGACAGTGTGCACGAAGCCCTGCGTTTTATGCTCAACTGTGTGCAGGCTGAAAGAGTTAAACAAAAAAAAGAGGTTTGAGATGGTGGAATTGTCATACAAGAAAGGCTTAGTTCCACCTCTAGCCTTGCCAGCCAGACTTGAGCCAATAATTTGGGGTGATGGCATTGCAGTCTACCACTGAGAGAGTCTCATTATCACAACAGTTCCTTCCTCAATGCTTCTATTCAACATCAGTAAAATAGTAATAGTCATATTTTATTTCTTCCCATTGTTGTCTGTTGCTCTGAGTTCACAGTTATCTTGATGGATTCAGAGCCCCAATTTCACCTGAAAAATTCAGCCAGCATGATAACATAATGAACTGGTGATCTGTCAGAGGAGCAAACTTGGATGTCAATAGGAGCTGCTGTTGTATTTGTGCGTGGGTTCACATCTTTTCTTCACTTTGCCTAGGCTATCGTTTTACACCCTTCTCTTAGGCAGCTGTTTGAGGATGCTTAACTGTAAGATACCCACATACCTAGCTACATGGGATTACAAAGCTGGTCACTGTGAATTGCCACTTCTCACAGTTTTGTCATGCTGTATGTCTGGTCCTCTGTGGCTCTCAGCCTGCAAGGTTATTCAGGGACACTGCTAAATGCCTTTTCAGGAGTTGATGGAAAGATGAGGTTATATGGAAATCGGTCACCTTGGCAATACTTTCTAATCTCTATCACCCTAGAAGCTGGAAATCCAAGCCTAACAATTGATTCTTGATGAAAAAATTAAGAGCATCACTTTTTCTGACATGTGGAAATTAGCCACTGAATAACTGAATGTGAAACAGTCTTGATTTCTGATTATCTAGAGAGCAGCATTTTGTTTTCCCACACAGCGAGCTCGAGGTGAAACTTGAGCTTCAGCTCACATACAGCCCTTTTTGCTTTGCATCCTGGAGTGCATGAGGTTCTGATGTGAAGGTCCCACAACTGATCACCCTTGGCATCTGTTAAGCAAGATGCAGTTTTCTAATTCTAGCAGAAATCCTAAGTCATGCTGTCCTTTAAAACAATTCTTCCTGAGTAGACTCCTTGTCTTCTTGTAATGAATGACTGGGAAAATTGAGTGTTCTGCACTCACACTCCCTACCTTTTTATCTTCACTAACTTCTTTTATTTTCACTCTTCTCTTGCCTTTTTGCTTTTCCTTACCTCTTCTTTCACCCAAGGGTGTTACCTTTACGTTTCCTGTTTCCCACTGACTTTGACAATGATAAGCTAATACAATCCTAGTCTAGGAACATGATGGAAAGGTTCTAGAGATGTATTTACATGGCACAGCACAAAATGTTTGCATTTGGGTCTTACACTGAGCTACTTTGATTGGAAGGAGCCTCTAAAAGAAGAGACAACTTACTTGGTGCCAGCAGAAGTTTGAATGGTCTTCAAGTGCCTTTCTAGCAAGAACTCTTTGCACTTTTCCTGGTATAGGAATGGGGTAAACGTGCCATCATTTTGGAAATGCTGCAATTCCTTCACTGAAATTTGTAGAAGGCTCAGTAAAAATCAACAGTAGTTGTCTATAAATCCTGCAGACAGTCCCTTAGGAACTCCACAGGATCCTGTGAACCCTTGCTCATTCCATGATAGATCCAATAATTTTGGCTGATGGCATTGCAGTCTGCCACTGAGAGAGACTCATTAACACAAATCACAGGTAAGCTTGCAGCAGCAACAACCAAACACAGACTGGGTTTGTGGTGAAATGGGTGTCTTAACTCCCAAAAATCTTCTGGAGCTTACTGGTCTTTCAGTTTTCATCTTTGTTTGCTTTGCTTTTATGCACAGTGTCTAAATGGTTACTCACAGAAGTAGGACAGAGAGGATCTAAGCCCTTGAATATTCCACTGCTGCTGTGTTCTCTCATTTCATTTATTATTGCTCATCTTTACAGATGCCAACAGCACAGTAGAACAATGTCAGCAGTGACTTCAGCTTGGAAAGCTGACTTCAACGTCTGTGTCTTGTCACTGTTTCTTTGGGGGGTTTTATTTTCTTGAAGTGTTTGTTTTTCAGAGTTATTTTGATCCTAGTAGTGTGTGGTTAAACCTGTAGCTCCTACAGACCTCCTGCTCCTTTGGAAACCACCACCTTTCCTTTGTTCCCACCTGTCCTAGGTGATGCTTGTCAACAAAGCTGACACTTGATCTTGTGTAGGTATAGTTTTGTCTGACACAACTGTGCAGGATCTCTTTTTGCTTTTCAAAGAACACCTCCTTTCAGGTTTTCTGTCTGTCCTTTTCATGGCACAGAAAGAGCAACTGTCAAGGAGCTGGCACATGCCCTCCATGAGCTCATCTGCTGGCCTCTGGAGCTCTTTCCCTGTCAGCACCAGTGCAATATGCTTAACATCCTGCTCCCCATTTGCTTTCATACATGTAAAAGTTAGGGAGGGACATCACAATTATCATTTAGTTTCCAGTTAGCAAAGCTGCACAGGACACTTTGTTCTTAGTGCTGTGGAGTTTTAGTACATGAGGTTTGCTTTGCAGTTACAGGTGCCATGATGTAGCCTGGTTTTGTTCTTTTTTTTTTATATATATATTTTATTTTCTTAATTGTTTTGCTGTGAATAATTTTCTAATAGCTTTAGGATTCATTGTATATTTTGGAGCAAGCACCATAAATGAATACATAATAACAGTACCTGCTTCAGAGAAATTGCTGAAGAGGGTTCAAAATAATGAGTGTAAATTTCAGGGGACTAATTACTAGCTGCATTAGAGAGAGGTGTGTCACTCCACCTGGCATGGATTAAAACTCCTTTTCATTAATATCAATTCAGCAAAGAGATATAAAACTCTTATTTTAATTAGAGGAAAAAACAGTGGCAGATCATGCACATAAATTGCTGGAGATATGAACGAATCTAGTCACCTAATTTTTAAAATTAATGTATTTGGCACAGTGTAATAATTCTCAAATTACAAGTATTCACAGCAGGCTGTGTCTGTGGGTGACTTGAGACATATGGCCTTAAACATTTGGGGGCAAATTTATAATCTAATTTGAAAAACACAGTTCCAGGGAAACACAGTCATTAAGCATTCCTGCCCACACAGAGCCAGGAATGTGAACCTTAATTTGAAATAGGATTTTCAAATAAATAGTACCATGCATTGCTGTCATTGGCACTAATATAATTTTAGGATGTTTCATGACCTGCTTAGCCCCTGTTGCAATATACCTAGGAACTGCAGTGAAGTCTCTTCATGGAGTTAGAAGAAGATATGCTTATTTTATTCCAAAGAGGTTTAGATTTCAGAGATTAATCAAAAAAAAATATTTTGAATAGTCTTTTAACTGAAGAAATGAATTAATAGTGGGAGAATTGTGCCGAGTACAATTAAGATAAAAGCCCATTTTTGTTTTATTGTATTTCTGGGATATCTGTGCTGTGTGATGTAATGATATAACTCCAGATTCCTCATGCTGTGCCAGTGAGGAGATAATAAAAGCTCCTATGAGAAGCATCCATACATGCTTATCTTAAAGCCTGGAAATTATCATCTGGAATTTGTTAGGGATATTCAAATGATAAAAATTGACCACATGGGTAAATCTTTGCAAAAATCAAGTAAAACTATGTTACTCATTAAGGCTGTGACTCAGATCTATACATGATGCTGTCAAAAGATACTTTTACTCAGGTTATTGGTAGAGTTTCTCCAAGTCCTACCAAACAAATGCCAAACCATTTAATGTTTGTCTGAATATCATCTTGTCATAAAGATTTGAAAGATGAATTGAGTAAACTCCAGCATTATGGCCAATTCCAATACTATGCAAAACCCTCTAGAGAAGGAAGGAGATGGCAATGTACTCCAGGCCTGCAAAATATCAGCTTTCTGCAATAGATCTAATCTGCAGTATGAAATTGGAAATTATTTTTTGAGGAATTTGCAATTAATGCATGAATTGTATCTACCTGACAGGGAAATAGAGAAGAAATGCCTCTTGGTGAGTAACCAGTTTCATTAAACCTATCACAAGCGCATCCCAAAATTCATGATGGAACAAAAGTAATATCTAAAATCCCCCAAACCTAAATTAGAGTAGCCCATGAGATTCTTAGTTTCCAAGAAATTAACTTGGAGAGGCAATCAGAGTTCATTCAAAACACCCAATATCCTTAAGATGCTAGACAGCTAAACATGGAAGTTTTTCAGACAGTAGCAATTACAGTGGAAGAGCAAGGGAGAAGAGCCCAGAGTACATTCTGGGCAGCTTAAGTTAAATGAAGGGATTAGCACAGTCTGTTCAATCTAACAGAGGCTTATTTAATAGCTTGACCTGGCAAATCTTTTGTCACCATGGAGCTTCTCCAAGCTTCCTGGGACAGACAAGTGATAGCCATCCCTGAAGGAGAAGGCAGTCAGCCTTGAAAATGTTATGGCACGTTTCCGATGTCGGGATTGCTCTTCTTGGTGGTGGAACAAACTCCTGGACAATTCTGGATTTTGTTGTGTATTTAAGGAGAGAGAACAGCCTTTCAAAACATTTAGTTTATTGATTGTAAAAAAAAAAAAAAAAAGGACTTGACATTTAAATTTTAAAGATACTCTACACACTGAGTGTAACCAATGCTCCAGGAGTGAGCAAATCCTCCCCAAACCACTTTCCTTTACGAATGAGAGTGCCCAGGAGATGAATAGTCTTCGTTTATATTAGTTTTCAGTTTAATCTCTCTTCCTGCCAGATCTTTTATCTTCCACCAGGAGAGGAAAAAGAATAAATAAAGTATTCTACAGATGCAGCATATAAACAGAGCAAAGCCCCAAGGTGCTGAAGAGATTAATAGGCCCTGTTGTTGAATCAAACTGCTCACTACATTGAGCTGCTTGGGTTAAACACTCTCAGGTGGTGTTTACACTAGCAGTAAACAAATGAAATGCTCTAGGAAATAGACCACTACTCAAGTAGCTCATCCAAGGGTATTTTACTCTCTTGTTGGTGTCTGCTCTTCCATTTTCCTCAGGAAGCTGCTTCAGGTGAAGTACTGTGTCAGCCATACCTTAACTTCAGTTTCCCTTGATTTGTTGTTGTGCAGTCTGGCTGTAACAAGGTGAAGAATTGTTTGTGAAGTCTCGAGAGAAGCTTGATAAAAATCAGAAGGAACTAGGGTGCAAGAAACTCCTAACCAGTGCTTTTCTAGATAACACAGATGTGCTTCCTCTAAGCTCTTTCTCTAAGAAGTTCAACATTCAGTTAAGATGAATTGCCATTGAGATCTTGCAGCTGACGTGACTGTTGGTAAATCATCAACAACTAGCAAGGATGGAATTTGACTGCTGTGCAAATGTCCCTCTCCAGCATTCCCAGTATTCTGCTGTGTCAGTTTTCCCGTTAATAAAAAGTCTCTGTTCTCAGAAAGCCCTTACTGGAATAAATATATTTGGAGTAATTTGAAGATGCAGTGTTTATAGCTCAACTGGCATCACACCCTAGAGGACTTAAACGTGCTAAGGAATCTGCCAGAAAAGCACTAAATTAGTGTTTTACATCTTGGTGTGAAGTTTAGCAGCCTTCCACATTTGGGATATCTCATCTTCATTTTCAGGCAGACGTCTAGGTGACCTGCCAGGAGCTGCAATGTACTTTTGATGAGCAACATGCACAGAGACTTTGCCAAAATCTACAGCTAGCTCCTCAGTAATTTCCAGAAGTGTTAGTAATTTTGAGCAGGGAGCATGAAACCAGCTGGTATTATTTAAGAACTGAACAAATCTTTAAATTGGCTGATTCCATGGCTGTACTGTTGTAACACAGACCAAATGTCACTTCTCCCTGATTGTTTCAGTCATGGCTTTGGGAAGAATGTGTGGCACCAGGCTATGAAGAAAAGAAGTCAGGATATTTAATTTTCAACATCTTTCATTTCTGACCTCTTTGAAAACTTGAAAATGTAATTTGGCCATCAGAAGAGCTTGATGTGTCAAGGATGTGAAGTGACAATGAAGGGTTTATAGTGCTGCCAGGGCTGTTTATAGCAGGGAATCTTCCTAGGAAGTTATTAAACTGAATACCATATACTATCTCCAGAGTGGAAAAATAAAATTGCAGACGTGTAGAATGAGCAGCAGAAGCTTTCTCAGGTCTTGCAGCAAAGGGCTGATTTGGCAGAGGGATTCATGCCTCTACACCTGCTTGCAAGCTGGGTAGGAAGAGATTCCAAACTGACTGTGGGATTTCATTACAGTCCTTCCACCAGAGCCACTCATGGGT
Organism: Bucco capensis; assembly: GCA_013396975.1. Classification (NCBI taxonomy): domain Eukaryota; kingdom Metazoa; phylum Chordata; class Aves; order Piciformes; family Bucconidae; genus Bucco; species Bucco capensis. The sequence goes on from VWZO01007050.1 coordinate 49,059, forward strand.
GTGGTGGTGTAATGGCCTGCCAAACAGATGGGTTGTGAAATACACAGCCCATCTGTCTTTATCATGCTTGTTTCCTCTTTTATTAAAATGTTAATGAATATAGTTTTTATTTATTATGCCATGACATGTGCCGCATCACTTTCCAGTAGACAAATGTGCAATCTGCATAACCGTGTGGGCTGACAGGAAGGTTTCTTCTGCTGAAAAGAAACTTCTTCCCAAAGTTCCTCTGAGGAAAACAAGCACAAAGAGCTCTGAGCAGGCAGAGATCTTTTCCTCACTTCTGCAGGGGCCTTTTGAGGCCCCATCCCTGGAGGCATTCAAGGCGAGGCTTGACAGGGCTCTGGGCAAGCTGCTCTAGTTGGGGATGTCCCTGCCCACTGCAGGGGGGTTGGACTAGATGAGCTTCAGAGCTCCCTTCCAACCCAAACCATTCTAGGATTCTATGATTCTTTTAACAAGCACTTCTGACTTTTTTCACATGTAAATTATTCCAACAGATTCTCCCTGGAAGGTTCACCTGTCAAATCTTGACCCAAAGATGACCAGTGTCACTGTGAGTGGACTAACTCCAGCCAGAACCTACCAGTTTAGGGTGTGTGCTGTTAACCAGGTGGGAAAAGGCCAGTACAGCTCTGAAACCAGCAGGTACTGTACAAATAAATATCTGCCTACTAAAGCCATAATAACCTAGAATTATTTTGAGGACAAAACTGCTGATTGTTTGTGATAGAATAAACTAAAGTAATCTTCTGCACAATAATTAGGAAACAGAGCAGTGAACATTACCCAGGCCTCTGGAAAGGGCTCTGCAGCTCTCAGTAATTGGTGATAAAGGCAATTAGGCTATGCATGATGGGAGAGATGCCCTCTTATTTCCAAAGTATCAGTTGAGCAGAATCTTGGTAGTATGTTTTTTTGCTCTTGTGCTAAGCCACAGCAGTTAGCCCAAGAAAGAGTACAGCATTCACCCAATCATTGCAATGTCACTTCTGGAATTCACCCAGATGTGACATAGAAGGATGGCTTCATCAAATTTAGTTTCAAATGCAGCCCCTTTCTTCTGTGAACCAAAGCTTGCTGTGAGCTTGAATTGCAGAAGAGCTGAACTCTAAATGGCTTTTTCAAAATGTAGAAGTTTGATATGAAAAATATTGAAAGAGCTGAAAGAAACAATTTGGAAGGAGTCACAGACACTGGACCTGAGCTCTAACTCATTCAGGCTTGTAATCTTTTTAAAGAGTTGTAGCAGCCTGGGTGATTCAGAGAGAATAAGGTTACCTCAGCTGTCTGTCTTGTTGCTTGCTTAACTGATTTCCTATTATGTTGATTTGTTGTAACTATTTCATGCATGTCTTCAGCACTTTGATCAGTGTTATATTTCTTTCAAGTCACCAGACTTGGATAAAAGAAACTGGTTAACATGGAGTGGGTACATGAAACAGAAATGTTATCTATCATTTCTTTTCCCACCCACGTCCATCATGTTCTTTTGTACTCAGGTTGATGCTGCCTGAGGAACCCCCCAGTGCCCCCCCAAAAAACATCGTGGCCAGTGGTCGCACCAATCAGTCCATCATGGTCCAGTGGCAACCTCCTCCTGAGAGTGAACACAATGGAGTTCTCCATGGCTACATCCTAAGGTAAGTGATTTCCTAACCTGGAAAATGTGGAGATAGATCATACATGCATGAGAGAATTCAGGAACGGTGTGACTTAGCCTGTTAAAAACTAGTTCTAATTCCATTAAATCTATTAGTTATTACTTACAAGTGCTGGGGCTGCCCTGGTTTATTAGAGATGAGAAAACACCTCTGTTCTAGTGGCCACAAGGGTGCAGGCACTTAAATTCTGGCCTTGTCTATACTAGAAAGTCAGTGAGCTGGGGTCTCTCTTAGCTAAATCTGAGTGGTCTGCCTAAGTGCACTAGCTCCCTATGGAGACTCTTAACATCCAGATAGCTTTTTTCCATTTTGAGGCACCAAGTACTAAAAGTGCTCACATGGGAAGTTGGTTCAGTGCAGCCTATGCATTGCAGATGTATATTTGCTTATTACAATCTCAGCTTCCTGCTGTAAAGGTTAATTAATTTATCAAAGAGACAACAGGACTCCTGCGCTGTGGAAGAGCAAGAACAGAATCAATAAGCTTCAGTTTTGTGCCAAACAAAATGGAGAGAGGGAATGACAGGCCAGATACTTCATGGCAGACCTTGATTTGGTTTTGGAAATCAGTCAGTTGAGTAAGATTTTTTCAGCCCCATCTGTGTTTATGAATGAGAAACAGATTCAAGCAGCTAAGTGGGAATCCTGGATACATCCAGTCTTTCTCTTTACACAGGATTTGTTCTGTTGGAAAGGGTGTTGTCACCCTGAGGGACTTTGTAAAGCATTTCCCTTTCATAATTTTTGAGACTCAGTTATTCACTCCTACCCAATTCAGCTACAGCTTACTTGCTCATTTGGCATCCTACATATCCTGCAGTGCTAGCAGCCAGTTAGAGCTGTACCTTTAGTAAGGGAGGCATTATCTAAATTAGAGTTTTTTAGGGAAACTCCCACCACTGACACATTTCCAAGTGATGGCTACACTCTATTGTAGGCAGACTGCTGACATTTTTAATACCATATCCTCCAGACCTGCTAAAAGATAACTAAATGCTACAGTTTAAATGCCAACATCCTGTTCATGCTGTGCCCCTACTTTTGCTGGCATGGATAGAAATGCTTTTGTGATGCTAAGAGTGTTGGTGAGCTCCCAAAATAGTGCTGGAAAGTTCCTTGTCTCTGCAGGCAGAGTTGAAGTCTGCTAATCTCCCTGTCTCCTGCACAGAGCTTTTTACAGTGGTGAGCCACTTGTGCAAGTGCCTGCAGCTTTAGGAGCTGCACTCAGTTTGAGAGCTTGTGACAGGTGGCAAAAGGTGTTCTAAATCCTCTCTATAGCTAGAATCTTGTTATGAAATTTAGGTAGCTATTTGCACAGGGTATAAGTGTTGCTTGTGCTATTGTTACCTTCAAACTGTTCTGCTCAATGATAGGATAAATTCCATAGCTAGACTAGACCCAATGAGTCTTACCCGGATTCAGCAGTAAGTCCTTTGAGAAAGCAATCCCCTAGCCTCTTCCTTCTTTCAATCTGTTCTGTTTTCTCCAGATAGCATTTTCAACAATGTTTAACTTAAGTGTTTTCTACCACATCTATCAATGTAATTGATCCCTATCCTCACTGTAACATCTCTTTCCATTTTAATAGAGAGTGATCATGTTCATTATGCTCAATCTGTGAGCATTTTTGATGTCTACATGCTTTGTCTTGACTATAGAGCAGAGAAACCATTTATTCAACAGCAATTTAAGATTATCATCTAAAAGCACAACTGTCCCAGGTAATAAACCAGGCTGTTCTTCCAAGTCAAATGGTGTAGTTACAGCAATGTGCACTGAAGGAAAGTCTTTCTGCAGTCTTTTCTGTAGAATTAGAGTATAACAAAATGAAAACCACCATACATCCCAGAAATCCCAATGCTCAAGATGTGCAAGATGCTAAATTGATGGAACACCTGATCTTTAAAAGTGAAGTTGCACTGCACAAGTCATATGGAGTATACATCAAAGTCCATGATGAGCAAAATCATGAAGACATGACATTTGTGAACTGGCCTCCTTCCTCTGCCCTTTTTCTCACTGGCAGTACTGCATTTAGAGGACTGCCATGCTAACAGCATAACAGATGAGATCCCAGCAACACTCTACACCTTGTCTGCTAGGTGTGAGGCAAAACATTGCTGCACAAAGAATTGACTTTGCCAGGAAGCACACACCCTTCACCAGAGACAAAAAGAAAGAAAAAGGTAGATATTGCATGAAACACAAAAAGACCAGGGCATTCAGTAAACTCAACCAAGGGCTGGTATGTCTTTCTTTCCATTTGTATTTCATATATGGAATCACACCAGTGTAGCATTACAAATATGAAGCATGCCAAAATATGGTCAGGCAAGCAGCTCCTCAGCAGAAAATAGAGGGGTTGGTAGTGGTTAAGAACTGATCTCTTTATAAGAAGACTTTAGAACACAATCTCTAGCTGAAACACACAAAGATGTCTAGTCATAGAAATCACAGCAATTTAACTTAGATGAATTTAAAAGCAGACTACAAGATGTCAATGAAATTGTTCTGTGTCAATAAGCTTTTGGTTGATTACTGTGAAGCAAAAGATGAATCAGAGTGCATAAAAGCTGTGTGGTGAATAAAAAATACAAATGTTTCCATATTTATCTTTTTCATGGAACAGTAATGTCTCGTGCCTCTTGCTTGGCCTCTGTTTTTCTGATTGTTTTTTGTGTGAGTTAACATCTTGTAAGAATCCATTGCACCCTTTTCCTAAAGGAGGGAAAACAAACACTATTATTCACATTCACAGATTGGCATGATTTGTTTGTTTTCTGTAATTTAGTTCTTCTCCATGGTTTCTTGGCCTAAAGAGACACATCAAAAGGACTGTGTTTTCTGCAATACAGTTCTTACATGGGAAAATACAGTCAGTGTTTTAGTTTCCCATGTCTCAGCAGAAAGTTTGTCAAGATGTTTACCACTTGTTTGTATTTGGTACAGCTCCTTCTCCTGGAATTCCAGTGCTTCAATCTCAGTTATATTCCATCCTTATTTTAAACATTCTGTGAAGTAAATCCTGTTGGAAGCCAGAGCTGGCAATGTCTGGGACTCTAGAAGGTCAGAGCCCTCTGAGCATTTCCTTTTCAGATGTCAGAGAAGAAGGAAAAAAAAAAAACCCAACCAACATTTCTCAAGCTGATTTACTGCAGCACCCTGATAAAAGTCACAACTGGGCTATTTTTCCTCCTAAATCACAACTTTTACTGCACAAGCCACGTTTAAAAAGCTGTCATTTTTCTATAACCATAAAAGAGGATAAAATTCTCGTTTTGTTTAGCCCTGAGCATGTAATCTTGGTGAGATCAGATTATAAATCCTAGAGCAGTCAAACACGATATGGTCTTATCAGGAGTTAGTCTGTTCTTATTATTGTTCATTATTCTTTGTCTAATTCTGTCTAAAAGTTTGCATATTGCCTCTTGACCAAGGAAGCTGTTTTGCTAGAGAGGATATGTGCTATAATTGATACCATCTAATTAACTAGCAAATTTTTCTTCCCATATGGTAGGTATCGCCTGGCTGGCCTCCCTGGGGAGTACCAGTACAAGAACATCACCAGTGCAGAAATTAACTACTGCTTAGTGAAAGACCTGATCATTTGGACCCAGTATGAAATCCAGGTGGCATCTTACAATGGAGCTGGGCTGGGAGCATTCAGCAGACCTGTGACAGAGTATACCTTACAGGGAGGTGAGCAAATCAGACCAATATGTCCTTTACAGGTAGAGTTTGTAGCACCCAACAACTCTTCAAATGAATGGTCATTTCAGTCAGATTTGATAGACAGCTCGGGGTAGGGAGCAGCTACAAATTTGAGATGCCTAAGCAGAGACAAAATGAGAGTCTGCTACTATCTGTGTTGTAGAAAAAGCTGTGAGTGAATTGAGAACTTATCTGCTTTTGTTGACCCTGGTGATGACATGTTACCACACTTGCAGCTCAGAGTCAGCTGCATCATAAGTAAGAAATAGAAATGCTGAAGAGAGCTGGGGTGCCATGGAATGGATTTCTAGGACATGTGACAGGCAGGGGCTGAGGTTACTCTGCCAGGAGTCAGAGAGAATATGGCAGGGAATTGGGTTTATCGTCGACAAGATATGCAGTGTGCTGCATATGCAGGATAGGAGACAAAAGCTGAGTAAAGCAGCTGCATTCCTTCTGATAATCACAGAATACCTAGTTGTAGAAACATGGAATAAATTGTAAGGAAACTGTAGGGACAGAAATACAGCTTGTGGAGAAAGGGTGTTTTGTAGCATTTCAGGAATAGTGCAGACATTTGCAAGGAGGAAGATAAAATGATCTTTAAAGCCCTGAATTTTATGCTACAGCTCCTCCATGCTTTCTGGTAAGTGCTTTAAGAAGAGTATAAATTACATCAACAAAAGGATATGTAATTACTTTTTACAACCAGTGTAAGGCATGTTTACACCTCTAGATTGGTATAAAAATCTGTAGGATAATTAAGTACCAGGCCTTTAAAACTTTCATATATTCCCATAATTGCAGGGTTGTGCTGGATTCTGAGCCCTGGACAGTAGAGACATGGTCTCTACTTTATTGGCCTTAAAGCAATTAAAGTATTTTAAAAACTTGCAGATTTACAGTGCACCAGTTAATTTACAATCAGTGAAGAAGATGTAATTCTTTGTTAATTGTTACTAGGAGTACATTATAACATGATAAGATACAGTTTGAGGAGTAGGGAGATCTTTAAGGAAAGATTATTCATATGCAACACTAATTAAGCACAACAATGAAAGATGCAAGCTATCTATACTTTGTCTTAGGGCATGTAAAGTCTCACAGTTTAGAGGAGTCTAGACACATTCAACCTCTTTCTAGAAGTGTTTATTGCAGACCTTGAAATGGTTTTTTTCTTAAAGTCTTCTCCTTGCAGCCAGGATTAATGTTTTGTATCCCACTAAAGACCAGATCTCTGCTGAGAACTGGTTTGCACACAGAATTTGAATCTCTTCTGTGAATATGCTTGTATTTCATTGCTTTGTTTATTTGCACATTTTAAGCTATTATAGCACCTTAACCTTCCATCTATTGAGACTCAGGTTTGGACATCACAACGTTTTTTTCTTAAACCCTGCACTTGACTCTAATTTCCCTTGATATTATGTGCTGTTATTATCATCCTTTATTGATTGTCTGTCTGTTGTCATGTATAGGGATATAAATCCTCTCTTATAAATTAAGTGTAGTCACTCCTGCATTCATATTAATCAGTAAGGGTGTTTAGACTGCAGGACAACCTGCAATGGCCTGTTTGTCTTCATGTAGTTCCTAAATGCTCGATGGTGGGAAGGCATAGGAATAAAACTGGATATTCCTTGTTTATTTTCTATCAATATTTAATAATAGCAGTAAATAACTACTTCATGGATGCTTCCATCTCCTAATAAATGCTTTCCTGGGTTTCTCTGTGAATCACCAAAGGTCTGTTTAAAAAAAGTTTGAAGCCTTAGAGTTGAAAAGAGAGAATGGTTGCTATCAATATCACTTGAAACTGGGTTAATATCAGGTTTCCATATGTAATGGACCACTCTCTGAAACTGCTCCTTTGTCTTTCTTGTAGTTGGGAAGTGACAGGAAAAGCCAGTAGCTATTTCTTGCTCTGGAATGTCCCTCCTAAACCAAACCAGCAGGAGTAGGAGAAAGCCATGTGTAAAAACTACCTTGTAAATCATATTCTGATTTTAATATGAGCAGAGATAAATGTCCAAGACACACACTCCCATCCATCCCCCTCTCCTACTAACACCACCACTCCTGACATGCATTAAATGATGTGAGCTATGCTGGCAAGAAGCTGTCTGTCTGCAGATGAAAAATACCTGCAACACCTCATATTAATCAAGTGAGCTGTGCAGTGCAAGGCTGGCAGGAAAGGAGCACTGGGAGCATATCAACCCATTGGCAGGAGCACATTGGCAGCTTTGGCATGGGCAGTATTGACTGGCCATATAGGCTGTGGATTTATACCAGAACCTAGTCTATTAATCCCTTATTAGTCCTCTAGCATTGCTTTAGCCACTGATAACTAATCAGCTACTTGAAGCTCTTTGAAAATCACTAACTTCTAGAATGTGGCCAAACTTGCAAGATGCTGAAAGGTCTAAACTTGTAGAGAAACTGGCATATAATATCAGTTAGATAAAATGTCAGGAAGACTTACTGGCAAAGCACTGCACATCCTAGCACTAGGGTCAGACAGTTTGACTGTCTCTAAATCTTGAAAGTCTTTTCAGAGTGATATTCAGCCTAATCCTTTGATGCTCTGTATATATAGGTCTTTCTTCATCAGAGTTTCTCCAGCTGCTCCTTACTTTGATGTTACCTTTCACAGGGATTTGTGCCAGCCTTCTGCATAGGGCAATTTTTACTTATTGAAAGTGTCCTGCAGGATTTTTCATTGCCATATGAAAATCTGAAGTTTCCAAATATGTTTTCATATAAAAAGAGCTTTGTGAGATGTATAAACATCTTTCTGGATGGTGACAATATTGTCTCTGCTCTCTACTATTGGTTGTTTACCTGTCCCTGCAGGTTGATTTGAGAAGGCAGAAGCTTGCATCCTTTACTTTGGGTTTGTCTCTTTTACCTCACTAACATGAATACTTCTGAACTTCCCTCTTTCAAAAATTCACACCACTCCTTAGATTTAGGCAAGAATATAGCTTTCATTAGACCCTTTGTGTTGTTAACTCACTTTTGTTTCTACTTTAAGTGCTATGTCTTTCTTTTGATGCATCTTCCTAGAGTCAATTTACATCCTGAAGTTCATAGATCTCAACATGTAGGTCAGTGTTGGTTTATTTTTGGTCTAAGCAAAAGGCCCTTGCTGAATAAAAGAGTGGGAGAGTCACCAGGCCAGTGAGTCTTGATGGTGTGCAGAGGAGGATAAAAGCAAGGTGGGTCTCTTCAGCCAGGTTCAAAGCAGTTTCTTCCTCAGGCAGCAGAAAGTGAATCAGAGACATTTCTAACACTGAGACAGAAGAGTGAGAGAAAAACCTAGTTAACTGAAAGCTTTTGTGCTTTAGGTGGGAAATAATCCTGCCAAAGGAATCTCTGAATAAGGAGTGTCCTCTGCAACCATTCATTTTTATCTCTGTGAAAAGAGACTTCCCTTAGTTTTCCCTTAGGCTTTCTTGGCAAAAACATCTTAAGATCCTCATTCACTTCCTATGGGGAACCAACCAACAGCCTTGGAGCATCCATGGCAACTTTGGGCCCAGGTGATCCTGTGCAGAAGCAGGTTGGAATTTTAGTGGCTGCATTTTGCATCTCTCAGTTTTATTACTCTTAGGTATCATTTACCATCTTTTTCGGGGTGGGGTGGGGTGTTGAATTTTTTTAAATGATTTCACAAGGGTTGTGAAATTAATAGTTGTCTTGGTGAGAGCCCTGGCCTCCAGCTCTTAATAAAGGAATAAATACTTGTCCTTGTGAGAGGCATGCAAGAAAGGAAGGAGGCATTTCCCATCTGCAAGAAGCAAAACTCCTCAGTTAGAGCCAGAGCTCACACTACTGAATGTGCAGGATTGCCACATGTAGAATTGCACAGCTCGCTTTTCCTATGCCCTTGCTGCAGTTCACAGCAGAGGATGTCAGCCAGGAGCAGAGGGGAATAGGCTTCCCAGAAGGACTTGTATTCCTCCCCACAGCTGCCACTGGGGATGTGCAGTTTAACACCTCAAGCCAGTGCATTGAAAGAACAACCAAGTCTTCACATAGAGAAAAACCTGCAGTTCCCCAAGCCTGTCTTATTGAGACATGGAAGCTGCCATCCCAAAGGTCAGGAGCTCCAGAGGAGCAGGAGACTTTTCTACAAGGCTCTGTTGAAGATCTCTATTTAAGACCAATAGTCTGGCTGTCAGAATCCCTGCAGGGCTTACATGCTATTTGCACATAGCTAGAGACAGAATAATTACATGTACACATGCTTAACCTTAATGCCTTCTCTTCTCTCAATTATCTCATCAGCAAAACCCTTTTAATGGCTTTTATCTAGAGTGCTTCCATGACCTTTCCTACTTGGAATGCTGTGCATTAACTTACAGTCCTGGGTGCTGAGCTCTTAGCAGATTGCCAACCATGTGAACTTTATCAGGGAGAAAGTAACAGCTGTTTTTTTCTGACCAGTTTGATCTGCAATTCCAAGATGTCTCCCAGATGGATCTCCACTGTTGAGAGGCTTTAGGAATATTCACAAACATGATGAGGAACAGCTTTAAAAACTGAGCATGTAAATACTTAGGTTTTACTCTTGAAACACCTGCTTGACATTGGTAGAACTAAGCATGTAAATACTTAGGTTTTACTCTTGAAACACCTGCTTGACATTGGTAGCTTCTGTACTGCTTGACAACAAGAAATTTGTAGGAAGAGGATAGATGTCTACCAATAAATGAGAAAATCCTTTATATGGACTGTCACAGTTTGGGTAAGTTACTAACCATCATCTAGGAAAAGTATTTGAGGTTTGAAGGGAGCAGAAGGTCAATTCTGATTTAGCTTCTCTCAAACTTTTTTTTAAATGCAAAACTGTTCAGATACCTAAGGAAGCCTTTAAAATCAGGACATAAAAGGAGAACTTTATACTGGCACTTTGAAGTAAATTTGAGATTATAATGTCAATATTTTACTGATTAAAAATATAAAAATGTGTTATGTCTTCTGCAGTATAATTAAGCTTATGCATATCAGATGGACCACGTTCTTTCCATCTTCTAAATGTATTCATTGAGATGCAGATGTTGATTTTTCAATAAAGATGTCCAAAAGGGGATTGTAATATAAATTATGATTTCCAGCATTCTGAAGGTTTTATGTTTCCAGTTCATAGTTTTTACCATATTTTTTTTCTTCCTCTAGCAGGTACTTTTAGTGCTATTCTTGTTTCAGGAAATTGTCTCCTAATGAAGGAAAAATATTTCCCCTTTTAAAGGAAATAATGCATTTGGTTATGCACAGTTTTAGAAGTGTAAACCTATCCCCCAGTGCTTGCCTGAGCTTTTTTGAGGACTGTAGGGGCTGCAAATTGAAACTTAGAGCTTGTTGATGCAGGGGTTTTTCCTCTCTTAAAAAATGCAGTATTTTGAATTGTATCTCAAAGACTTCATCAGATCCTTACAAATAAAATCCTTGTGATGTTGAAATCACTGGAAATTGGCTGTTCATTGTACAGCATCCATGGGACAATAATGCCCACAGAAAGGAAGCAGCAATGTGCATTTCTAATGTGGGTTTCAGGCAAATGTTAAAGGCAGTGCAGTATCCTGCTGGCAGTGCTTGTACTGTTAACTCTCAGCTCACCTCCATCTGTTAATTCTGCTCTGGGGGAAAACCAGACTCTTCCTACCACTGCCCAAGTCCTGCATTTCTTCAAGTGTGGCTCCCAGCACATGGGTTATGTATAGATTTGCTGTACAACAATTGTGCTACAAAGTCAAGCTAGCACACCATTTCAACCAAAGGAAGAGGAATGAGTGGGGAAGGATGATGCTCAACTGATTTAGCCTTCCTGACACAAGGAGATTAATCTTTCAGTGATAGCCAGGTGACTTTCTGATAACAAAATGACTCAAAGGCTCCTAATACAATTTTCTTTTGCAATAACAGATTTCTGGCAGTTAAAATACCTGAACATGCAAATATGCAGGAAAGTAAGCATCTTGAGTTTTTAGAAAAGATCTTATGCACGTTAACCATTAATTATACGAAGGATTGCACAGAAAACCAAATTGAAATACATCTTGTGGCTCTCACCATAAGCAGTTTAATCAAAGAACACAAAAAGTACATTTAGCAGGGCACTGTAGCCAAAGCAGCTTGTTAGGACTAGAGTGACTTTAACATATATGACTTTGTAGCAGGATGATTTGGTCAATCTCTTTGCTAGAAAATCTTTACGATGTCTACAGGTCATTAAGATAATATAACCTTCCAAAAGCATATAGGGAATTATGATACATGGCAGGAAGCAGAGCTCAGGTTCTAATGAAAATTTACTGTAGTATCAGATAAATTCTGGTTTTAGAAGTCAATAATTATGCATAGTTCATAAATTGTGACATAGGGTTTTAAATTAGGGCAAAAGGAGTCTGAATGATATGTAGTTTCTGAGGTTAAAAACTGTGCAGAGCTAAACTTTCAAGCCATGGTGTAGACTTGTAGTGAGGCAGGCCATGGAAGTGGATGTTCTTGTCATTTGTAACCTGACATCTTTGAGGATTTCTCCATTTTCCTGTGCTAATATTTCTAGGTTGTGGATCTCTTTGAATAAAGGTACACTGCCCTCAGTCTCTTGGCTGCAGTCTTGCTATACCTTGTACACCAGTTAAGAATAATACCCTTTTCAAACAAACACAGATTTTGGTGGGGGAAAAGGGGCATTTTTACATTTTGGACTTAATGTCTTGATTCCTTCTCCATATGAAGATTCATCTGCCAGAAGTACTTTGAAGCTTTATAAGATTGTGACTAGTTTTTGAGAAAATATGGAGCAAACCTCCATTTCTCAGTGGCAATTAGAGATACTTTTGAGAAGCATAGATCATTGGGCTTTAGTAGAAATTTTCCCTTGAAAGCAGAAGGAACAAAGCTTTCAGGCTTCAAATCCACTTGGGGTTAGTTCCTCTTTTGTTGAATACAAATACACGTCTGTCAATAGTAATATTTTTGAAGCTTTATTAAACTTATTTTACAGGATTCAAAGGGTCTTAATCCATTTTTATACTCAAATGGCAGATTTTTTCTTAAACTTACTATAGGCTTGGTAATTTCAGAAACATAGATCTGTCTGTTAGTATTCTTTCCTCTGAGAACTGTAGCAATGACAAACAATAAGTTGAAGAAATTGCCTGGAAGGTATTTAAAGAGATGTTATATTAAATAGCAAACTATTTAGGTGCTGGTTTTTTTGGTTGTTTGCAGGCACGATGCCTTTATGTTCTGTGTTTTCTTTTGTATTGAGAAAACATCTGTCTAATTAAATAACTTGGCATAAAATGCTTATGCAACTTTTAGTAGATTAGAGGATATATTGGCTCAGAATATATATAATCAATTCATGAATGAATATCATATCAAGATGAATCAAAAACGTCTACTACTGCCAAGAAAAATCTTTATTGCATGTGGTGTGACTGGTCCTAATTCTTTAAGCAGCAGTAAATAATAAGCAGATGGCGTTGCCAGATTATAATTCACAATTAGAAGTTTAATTGTGCAGACTCCATGTTTGCTTGTCCAATTTGGGAATTGTGTGCTATTAAAAGACTCAAGAAATTTCTTTCTGAATCTGTTCATTCTCTGTGCAGTCATGGATAACTGAAAGATGTGTGTTCACCTATCATTACCTAGCTTCTGTCTCTCTGAGAAACTCATGTGTGGAATAATAAGATGCAGAAATCATTTCATCCCCTCCCCTTGAAAGAATCTCCAGTGCAGAATGAGGAATTAAGCCAATTACCTTTCTTCCCAAATCATTGCTGGTTACTGTTTCACAAGAAGAGCATCCTTCACTCAAAGCTGTTATTATTTTGTGACAGTCAGTGGGTTCTGTGTTGATGTTTCTCTTCTCTTCCCTCATCTGCACTCTGTTTTATTGTGTTTTTCTCTCTCTGCTGACTGGGAGCAGTGCCCACAGCTCCACCACAGAACGTGCAAGTTGAAGCTGTGAACTCCACAACCATCCAGTTCCTCTGGAACCCTCCACCCCAGCAATTCATCAATGGCATTAACCAAGGATACAAGGTAAAGAGAAACAAGATTTCTGGAACTTCAAATAACATTTGCCTTAACAGTCTGGGTATATAATAATGAGAAGTTGGAGCTAATCATCTCCCAAGTGACTGGTACTGGATCCAGTTCTGGAGCCCTCAATACANAAGTAAAGTGAAGAGAGAAGTGAGTAGTTGTTGCTCCCAACATTTGCAATCTATGTAGGTTCTGAAGAGGGAATATATCATAGGCTAGAAGTCCTAATCCCTTTGTCACATACCTGGAGAGTTTCCAAAGCCAAGAAGCAGTTCATTGTCAAACAGTCTGGAAAGTCAGTGCAGGAATCTGTTGTCATGCCACTGAAAGTAAACCTGGACATTTCTCTTTCCTCTAATGCAGAATTGCCGTTGGTTTCATTAGGAACGAAGACATCACACTAAATATTTGTCTTCCCTTTCCTACTGTGATGATTTGGGTAATACAAGAATGTAAAATGTTTTAATCATGCTTGATGACACGGAGTTAGCATGCTAAGTCCCTGCTGATGGGGCAACTGGCAATATCTATTACAGTACGCAGAGTAGAGAGTGCTTAACAGAGCACTTGTTGCTACTTTGACCAGTGGAGTGTATGCTAAGAAGGTAGCTGGAGTGGTTTATTTCTGTCTCTCAGGAAGGACTGCTTAATAGAAACTCCTTCAATGGTTCAGCAGTTAGGGGCATAATAAATGAAGAGTTTAAGAACATTCATGGAATAAAGAGAACTCTTGTAGGAATCACGGAGCAGGAGAAGGGAAGACAGACAGGTGTGTGTTTGGTGAGGAGGAAGGTTGGTTTGGGTGCTGGGTGAAGGTATGTTGAGTGGGCTGAGAAGGATGTGTAGCTTAGAAGACATGCTGTGAGAACTGAGGGATTGTGGGTGGATTTAAGAAGTTTCAGAAGATTTGATCCTTCTCTAAGAATATCTCCAAGTGATGGAGAAACTGAGACAGAAGTGTGCATGGGAGTTCTGGTATTTTTGCCCAGATCTCTATATTTCTCATAAAGGACAGTGATGGTTTCAGAATCCCACTGCTGAAGTACTATAGACAGGTAGATGTGTGTCTCTCACACCTAGGTGACTGACAGAGCTGCAGGAATGCATCTCAAAATCCCAGTACAGAAGTAGTACTTGGCTTCTGTTCAGACTCTGGAGAATAAAAGCACTTCTTGGGCTCAGTGGACTGCAGTGCACTATAATTTTCTGGTGCAAGTCCAAGCATGGTGAGCTCAGTTGGATTTGCAGAAGTCAGATTTCAGGGTTTTATTCTTTATTTTATTCAGAGTTTTAGCCTAAAGATCCCTAGTCTCACTGCACAGCTAATTTATGTTTCAGTTTCTCTAGCAATAGTATAAAATAACTAAAATGGTAATTTGTGTCTGTTAATGGTCAGTGAAAACTTTTGAATTGATCAAAATGTCTCTTTCTTTGGATTTCTTTGATTGCAGTCAATTGCAATAGCTTTACTATTCCTTTGTCTCACAGGAATTGTGAATTGCAGGAGGAAGATGTGTTAGAACATTTCTGTCACTTACTTCTATAGCACAGGAGTTTGTATGATTTATAAATTACTACTAGTCAATGCTTGCCCTTTGATTTTTTTAAAGATTAAACCTATCTTTTCCTTTAACTGACAGAATTGCTCACCTTTCTGTTCTGAAGAAACTGCCATGAAATGTACTCAAAAAAGAGAAGTTCAGTCCTCCAAAGTTTTCAGTGCCCATTGTGATTTAGAAAAGAAAATAAAACTTACTATCCCATCAACCATTTTCCATCTTTATCTTTTCTTTGAAATTTGCATTTCAGGAAGTTGTAAAGTGCACCTTTTCAAATAGGAAATATTCCTAACAAAATTACTCCTCACAGTCCTCTAACTGTGCTTTCTGATTATCAGAAACTATAGACATTGCCTAAATGTGTCAAATATGGCTCATTAACTTCAGGCATCTATTCATCTTTATGAGCCTGAAATCAATACAAGTAGCACCATTTACACAGGTACTGGGTAAAGCCTGGAATTTGAACATGATAAGGATTTGGGGGCAAAATAAAAATTTCATAAGTACTTTTCAGGCTTCAGACTCCTAAGCTCCTGAGGTGATTTCAAAAGTTGTTTTAAAATTTCCGACTCATTTGCCCTAAATGAATTTTTTAAATCCTCATTTAGGGACCTGTGCATAAGGTACTCCACTCTAAAAAATATTGATTCCCCCAGAAGATCCACTGAGGTGAATGAAACCTGGTAGAACTGAGCACATCTGAGAAGCACCTTGGTTTAAATGCATGAAAATTACCTTCAGGAGTCTTAACATTTGGGATCCAGGTGTTGAAAACTGTAGTCATCATCTTTACAGCCTTTTTCTATTCTTTCTGTAGTTGCAGAACCACTTGAATCCTTCACAGTGTGGATCTTCCCAAACCACTGAACATTGGGATGCTCTTAGCCTGTTAGGCTAGGCTGGTCAGTGGGAAGCTGGGAGACTGAAGGAGGGGATTTCTCCTCCCCTCTCCCCCCCCTTACCTCACTACTCTCCCCAGCAAGTGGGATCTTTAAAGGAACCCCAAAATAAGATAAAGCCTTTTTGGAACACTGGACCAGGTTGCCCAGGGAGGTGGTTGAGTTCCCATCCCTGGAGGCATTGCAGGTGAGGCTTGCCAGGGCTCTGGGCAAGCTGCTCTAGTTGGGGATGTCCCTGGCCACTGCAGGGGGGTTGCACTAGATGAGCTCCAGAGGTCCCTTCCAACCCAAACCAGTCTAGGATTCTATGATTCTTTATCTCAGAAGAGCACTGAAAGTATTTTTTGTTCCTTCAGCTTCCTTTCAGCAGCAGGGGAGATTTATAGTGGATTTTAGGCAAAAATTCTTCACTGAAAGAGTTATTAAGCATTGGCACAGGCTGCCCAGGGAAGTGGTAGAGTCACCATCCCTGGAAGAGTTTAAAAAATGTGTAGATGAGGTGCTTAGGGAGAGGTTTAGTGGCATGGTGGTGATAGGTAGGTGGTTGAGCTTGATGATTTTTGAGGTCTTTTTCAACCTGAATGATTCTGTGTGATTCAGCAGCAGAGACTGTCCAGGCTGGTCAGAGTAGCTCAGAGAGAAACAAAAGACTCATGTCATACAAGTAATAATTTGCAGTAATTTTGGCATTGTTGAGCAGCAGAGATGGAGAATTGCAATACCTCCATGGTATCAGTATCTCCCCCATCAGCAGTGAGTATTATCCACATGCCTCCAGTTATCATAGTAGCAGTGTTAGATCCATCTGTTCAGCGTCAGAGCTGACAGTAGTTTAACAGCATTGCTTGGGTGTTTTACAATCCGATTAAGATGGTTTTGGCAGCCAAGCAGACTTTGATTCCAAATAGATATAACTTCTAATGAGAGCTCATCCCTGTTTCAATTTTCTAGCTTCTAGCATGGCCAGTGGGCACTCCAGAGACTGTGACTACAGTCACTATTGCTCCTGATTTTCATGGTGTTCACAGTGGCTCCATCACCAACCTGAAGAAATATACTGCTTACTACACATCAGTTCTGTGTTTCACCACACCTGGGGATGGACCTCGAAGCACACCGCAGCTTGTGCACACCCTCGAAGACAGTGAGTAGTCAGCACTGGTAGAGAATTGCAGAGGATTTGGTCTGGTTGCATATGGAATTGTCAAATCTGTGTGCTCTAATATTTGACCTCACGTTCACAATCGGTTTGCAATCTCTTGTCAAGTTACCTTGCACCAGACAATGACTTCAGGCAGTTGTCCATGTGTTTTCTTTTAGCCTGGGGCAAAAGAATGTGGTTTTTTCTTAATATTATGGACTAAACCTGGATGATTTTTTTTATGTTGGTCAGAAGCTTTTAGTCTGGTTCAGCTAACATGCAACATGTTGTTTGCATCTGTGAACCTTTATGCTCTTAAATCCATGTTCAGGCATCCAAATAAAGGTGAATTGATCTTCTTAGCAACCAAGCACTGGAACTTCCTATAGAGATCAATGATTAATTTATGGTTGTTTCCTTCTGTTAGCCAATATATTGAAAATGTCTATATTATATTGTGAGTGTTTGTATGAAAGAACCATGATCATAACAGTGCAATAACTTTTATTCTGCAAAACTGGAGTCAGAATGAAGTCAAATGAGCTGGATAGTTTAGCATATAAATGATTTCCTGCTTCAGAAAATGTTTTGGCCTCTGTGGCCCCTTGGAAATGTTTGCTCAAGACATGTTTAAGACGAACAAGTCTATCATCTCTCTGATGCAGATAACTAACCTGCCGTGGCTCTCACTACTTTGCATTGATAGGGATCTTTTAGATTAGTCAGTGTGTCCCCATGAAGAAAAATATGATTGTCATTAACATGCACAGGCTCAAGCCTGTGCTAATCCAGTTTTTCATAAGATACTCTTGAAGGAACATAAAGAAAATTAAATGCTGTCCTTCTGTGATGATTTTCCTTCTGTGCTTAGCCTCCTCCATAGGCTAGACCTATGCCTTAAGAGCCAATTGTAAGCTTAAACTATTGCTTGTGAGAAGATCACAGAGATAGCAATTTAACTACCAGAAATATGTGAACCATTAATATGAACACATGTTTGTTTATCTGGGATTCAAGCAAAAGGCATGGAGGAAAGAGAAACATATATTAGGTTCCTGTGTGTAGTATTAACTTCTTTGCCTCTTTTCCTAAGGCAATGAAGCTTTTGGCAATGGTGGTTTGTAAATATATTTGTTTTGGGCCCATCTGTCTTTCTCCCTCCAATGACATTTGAACTCTGTGGCTAACTTCAGTGAGTTCAGAAGAGCATGAAAGTAAAGATACAAGACTCCTTAGATTTTGCAGAAGTTCCTCACCTAGGAAAAAGCAGCAGCCTGTTAATATCTCTGCTGAAGGGAAGGCTGCAGAAATGAGCCTCAAAGACTTTGCACAAAGTGGGAGAAGAGCCACAGTCAAGATGCTGAGAGTGTCTCAGGGCAATGTTTGGATCATGTGCCATTTTAAACACAAGGAAATTCCATCATGAAACAGAAACCAAGAGAAAACCAGACCTGTATTTTGTAAAACATGGAAAGCATTTCTTGGTGCATTGAGCTGTGTGCTACAAGGAGCCTTCCAAATTGCTTTTCTTGCTTTCATGGTGACTGAGAAGTGAAGTGCAGGATGGTATAATGCATCTTTGCACAGAACTCATTGAATCTAAGTTGCTTCAGGATTTATGTGGTGGGAAAAAAGATTCAGAAGGACTGTCATTCGTGTTCTCAGGTGATAATTTTCTTTCTGTATAGCTCTGGTAGGCAATTCTTTAGACAAAAATAAAGCAAACAAATCTGTTTGCTGCTGAGCTATAGGTCAAATAAAATCTAATATCTGGTCAGGAGCATTGTGTCCTGGCTTGGAGTAACCTGCAGCTGGTTTTCATGATGACATTAAAATTGGACTGCAACTGCAGGAGCTAATTGGAGTAAAGCTTGGTGAGAAAGCAGTTTGCATGTCTGCAGATACATGTCTCAACTAGAGTGCCTAACTGATGTGCTCTTGTTGGGTCTTTCTCAGATCACTGCCAGATCAGCAGTTCTGTCTGTAATGCTCTTGACTGCTAGATAGCACACGATGGGTTTGGAAGTTTTCCTCAGGAGGATTGCAGAATTGCAGGTGTGGTTGTAGCCAACCTACTGGCAGGCTTTGGGTGTTTTTTGGTTGGTTGTATTTTTTTTTCCTAGCTAGAGGGGAATGAGAAACTGGACTAAAGTGAAGAGGAAACAAAATACCAAATTGCAGACAAGAAGTTGCCAGCTGATGTCACCAGAGCTGGAGGATATTCGGGCAGGGATCCAATGACAGAAGCACAGTGAATATAAAGTGAACAAAATCTCCTTTTTCCAGTACATCGATTGAAGACAGAACAGCAGTTGGATCAAAAATCAGTCAGGATGTCTTCCTTGAAGATCAAAATTGAGGGAGGATGGCACATTCTTGACAGTCATTCCATTTTATGCTCTTTCATTGCACACTGGGGAGCTGAAATTTTTAAGAGCTCTTGAGCTACATCATAAAAATCCTTTAAAAGTTTCACACACTTGTATTCATTTTACAGAAGGCAGTTGCCATTATGCTGGACGTTTTTAGAGTTGTTTTGAGAGAATCTATCCAAGCAGTGGCTCAATGACTGTCCTTGCTTTGACCTTGTATAGGGAAAAGGCTCTTTCCAGGTGAGGGGGTTGCTGGAGGTGTTTTTCCAGACCTAAGGGCAGACAAGCTACACACAGCAGCACAGGTAAACACCACACACTGTCGTCGAGGGAAAACAGCAAATGCAGTCACTTCCAGGATTGCCAGCTTGATTGTTCTAATTAGATTAGATCAAGAGGAGAGGCAGAGAACAAGTTGCGTGCAAGTCTCCTGCTGCCACTCTCCTTAGTTCCCTGCACAGTTAGGATGATGTCTGGATAAAATAATTTATGTGGTGATAGCCAGAGCGCTTCCTAACACCTTGTGTTCTCCTCTCTCCCCTGCAGCTCTCACTGCTGTTTCCAGCAGGTTTCCCTTGGCCCAGCTCAGTGTTTTATTTCTTCAGCCCTAACCTTGCCACATGAATCAGATCAAAAGCAAGTGGGGTTCTCCTGTTAACAGATTTCCTTCTCTGATTGCCAGAGCCAGGAGCGGTGGGACACCTGAGTTTCACTGAGATTCTGGACACGTCTCTCAAGGTCAGCTGGCAAGAACCTGTAGAGAAAAATGGTGTCATTACAGGCAAGTATCAGCTGCTGTCTCCTTGGGGTTTGTTGTTTGTTGGTTTGTTTTTTTTAAATGTTTGTGAGGTGGAATGTATCACTGCAGTGAAAAAAATATTTGTATAATAGAACATTTAGGGTTTCCAGTGCTGGTTTTCTGGTTCCCTCTTTTGGGTAATTGAAATGTCAGCTAGGGCTTGTTAGAGAAAGTGCAGGTCCCATTACTGGCAGCTTATGATTGTGGTCACTGGAAAGGCAGTTTGTGTTAGAAATCAGCTCCCCATGGAGCTTCTAGTCTTGTTAAATCTTCTGTGACCTCAACATGCATTACTGAATTTCTGAAACTTTGTGAGACAGTGTTTGGCCTTTGCCCCCAAAGTGGGAGATTCCTACATGATGTTTACAGCTACAGAATCTGGAATGGCATTGCTAAGATGTGCAATTAAGACCAAGCCTGAAATCAGCAGTACCCTTCAGCTGTGATCAAGTGGTCTGCCTGTGGGCTGTGTGACAGAATTTGCAGGTCATTACTTAATTTTGTATAAACCATCACCAGGGCTCAGAAGTCTCTTGTTTCTCTTTGATAAGCTTGCCATTTGACAAGCTATTTATCTATTTACTGTATGCCAGTGTAGCTACAACATCAGCAACTTCATGATTTTTTCATAAAGGAAGCTATAAATAGTTGAGAAAAACTATTTCTTATCAACAGAGGCAATATTGTTTCCAGATGGGAAACTCCTACAGATAGACAGGATGGACATCCCATCTAAACAAGGCTTTCAGGGGTTTGGATTGCAAGAAAGGTCCCAAATTTTAAATCATTGGAACTAAAAATCATAGGTGGGAAAGAAGATGATTTCACAGGTATAAAAATATTTTAGAATCTTTGAAAAGTTTAATTTTTAATTATTTAAACCATATTATAGTTTGTAAAAACCAAATACATTTTAGGAGTTAAAACCTCAGGCTTTCTGGCTTCTGACCATTGAAATTATCTCAGTCTAATTTCCTGAAGCATTTTAACTGCATTTAACTTGCACTTGTGAGTGTTTTGTCTGTGTATCTGTAACATGCACCATTTGTACATGTGCCTTCCATGCTCTTTGTAGTATATGTGGAGTTCTTATGCAGATCATCATGCCTTTATGCCACAGTAACCTTCCTGAAATATACATTGATTTAAGTGGTTCAAGAAGAGAAACTAATGGCTTCTGCAAGCAGAGCAGTATTGATTCAGTGAAGATGGCCAAAGCTGACAAGCCCAAGTGCTTAGATTTAGGTACCTAAATCCAAGTCTAGCTCCCTAAGTAAGATGATGTAATACTCCTCCTTGTTGAGCACAAGTTAGCAGCACTATGCTTAGCATTGCAGAATTGAGTTGCTAGAAACAAGCTACTGCCTCCTAGAAATCTGGTGGAGCACAATGATGGGCCAGGTTCTATTTGGGGCAGATTGTTTCAGAAAGAATTATGTCAAGAAACTCTGTTGTTCATGAAGAAACGACCAATGTAAAAAAAGCCCAGCAAAGTTTACAAACTAAAAAGGAAACATCCTTCATGATGCAGATTGCATTTGGGATAGAAGGAAAGAATGGCAAAATTGTTCATGTCCTGAGTACCTCCAATGTTTATAGAGGGCTGCTTGGAGATCAGAGTGCTTAGGGAAGCAATTTTTCATCATTTCTGCTCATTGATATCTTTACTGGACCTTCTTGTTCCGTGCAGTGGAGCTGGGAGGAGGAGAGGACAATGAGTGGTGCCAGCATCAGCCTGCTTGGGGAAATTGCCCATTACTCTTGCTGTAAATTTCAGTGTCTTCCTCCTTCTCTCCGTAAACATTGATTTATGAGAACCTGGATGTAGATGGACAGTTTGTGATTGGGTGTGCTGCTCTCTTGTAGAGAATTTACTCCAGATCAACAGAAAATTATTTCTGAAACTCCTCTGGTCATTAGTTTCTGTTAGGCAGCATTTTGTGGAGAGGGTGCAGTGCCAAAGCACACGGGGAAGGCTCTGTGGCACCTTTCCTATCCTCACACTGAAGCCAGAGGAAACCCTCAGCCCAGACTGACTGCACTCCCCTGTGCACGTTTCTGGCAACAATCACATCTGTGAAGCAGAGAGAGTGATTTTACCAACCACATGTCCTAAAGTTCTGCCCATCTGTCAGTCATTGTGGCTGAAGTGCTACTTGGGGGTATGGTGGATTGGTTGTTCCTTTCCTTCAGCAATTTTTTTCATCTCTTTTTGTTATGCATGATTACATTTTGGCTTTGTGTCTGCTCAGTATGTGTGTGTTTTCTCTTTGCATTTCTGTGTATGACTAGAATTTAACTCTACTTTGGGAGTGAGCTATCTGACAGTAAGCGCTGCCTCTTTGCCTTTTCCTCCATTTGCATCTCAGCTCAGGATATTTTTCCTGGTGAATGTTTTGTCACTAAATAAATACATGGAGACTATGTGCCTAGTGGGTGGGAAAGCTGGGTCTCATCCCTGTAGTCACAAGGGAGAAAACAGAAGATATTCACTGAATAATCACCAACATTTGCTGTATATCCAAAGCTTGTCTAGATGTGAGAGAAGAAATCTCAATCACTTGAGGTTGCCTAGCGTGTGGTGGATGGAACTTTCTATTGTTTGCAAGCAACAAATGAATAGAGGGAGCAGTAAAAGTCCCCTCATTATCTGCTTCTGGTTATTTGTTGCTTTGAACAACCCATTTTGTTTTATTCTGAGGTGATAGTCCTTGATTCCCTCTGCCAGCCCATGTATAGGGTTCAAAGCAGGCACAGCAGGGTCGTCCTCAGCTCCTGGGCAGACAGATGAGCCCCAGCATGGCCCTTGCCCAGCCTCTGCTCCATCCATGGCTGCACATGGATGGTCTGCTGACTGGGAACAAGGCTGCTGGTGTGTGTCCTCTGTTGGGAAGTGGGGAGAGGAGCCTTCCTCAGGCTCCTTCTCATTCTTCCACACTGCCCTGTCTGGAACTAACAGTACCCATGGTTTCTGAAAGAAAAAGATGTTTGTGATGGTGCCCCCTCCCGAGTCAAGTTTCTTCACTGAGCATCAAACAGAGTGGACAGTCAGCCCCCACCTTTCTGTTAATAAAGGCAAGAGAGTCCTTCAGTTCTGTCAAATCTGCATACAAACTGTAATCTTGCCTGTGCTCCATAAACTCTTACTGCTGCTGAATGATTCTCAAGCCTTTTCAGAGAGCATCAAAACACTAGTCTCTGAGATGTTGGTCAGTTACTGAATTAATTAATTCCCATTCAGACATTTACTTAAAACTGATTCCAGATGAGCATTCAGGAGGTTTTTTTTCCCCTTTCCCTAGGTAGTGCATAGTCAGATAAGTGGTTGCATTGTAACTGAAATGGTTGAAGTATCACCTCTCTTTATCACTGCCCTCTCACCTGAAACAAAATTCCTGACTGTGTGAGTACTCTGAGCCCATTTTCATGCAAAAATAGGTTAACAGGAATCTCTGTCAGTGATGGCAGCCAGCACCAGAGGAAGGCTAACATCTCACACCTCTCAAACTCCTGTGAAGTATTTGTCTCATCATACTTTTGGTTCATGAGATGGTATTTCCCTGGATCAATCCCATATACAAATTGACATAGTAAAATACCTTATGTTAATCAGCTTATCTATTTTTCTTCAAAAAAAAGGAAAAAAAACCTCAAGCCCTCCAACTGGTCTGAATTCCTCATTTTAGATGCTGGGAACAGGAACCCAGTAGGGAGTTTCTCTAGCCAGCTTGCCTGGTGCATGGTTCCCTCAGTGGGGTTCCTTTCTGTTAGTCCTTTTCACTCACTTCCATTTCACAGGCATTCAAGAGCTATGTGTATTTTTTTTTCCCCCTCCCGAGTCAAATCACAAAGAAAGCTGCAATCAAGCAAACTTTTCAGACATACTTTCTGGAGACTGGCACAGTGAGGTTCAAATGGGTTCAGCTGAGAATAAAGTGGGACTGGGCAGGAGGAGGACAAGCAGATTTGGAGGTAAAAATTGAGCAAATCAGACAGGAGAAAGTTTCAAAAGTTCTTGGAAGCCAAATGGTTCTAAAAGCAATAGAAAGGGAAAGCTTGGTTATGATAGAAGAATAATATGGAGGTCAGGGTGAGTGCAATTTTGGACAATACCTTGGCTCCACTGTGGTTTTGAAAGAAAGGATAATGATTCCCCCTGCTAAAGGATTTGCACAAGGAACAAGCAGTAGGGAGTAGAGGGTTTTCAGTTCCTAGAAGATCCCTACAATGTTCCTGCCTGGTTGTTAGTGTCAGATTTGTAAAGTATTTCTAGATGTACAGCAGTGAAGGTTACTTCAGCTTGGAAAGGGAGTAGTCCTGCTAAGCACATATAGATTTTTAAATAGATATTCCAGCTAGTGAGAAGATGTTGTATTTTCCAGTGTTGCTTCCTATTAGCTTCACAGAGTTCACAGAATGAAAGTCCACCTTTCTACAAGATCATCCTCAGGTTTCCTAACCATTTTGTAGCAGGCACTGTATCATCATAGCAAAATGAGGCAATCTTTGAGATTCCATTAGACTCCATCTGCAATCTGATGGGTAGATGCTACCCTATGGGCTCTGTACCTCAATTGCTTGTTGAAAATAACAGTATTAGAAAAATACTTGGGTATTTTAGCCAGTGTTTGCTTGAACATTTCTTCCTGCTTATAAAAGTTAACAACAATGGACTAGAGTAAGAAACAAGTCATGGCACCATTGAGCACAAGCAAATCTTGCAGATAGAATCACAGAATTGCTTTGGTTGGAAGACATCTTTGAGATCATCCAACCATTAGCCCAACACTGTCAGGTCATCACTAAGCCATGTGCCCAAGTACCACATCTGCATGTCTTTTAAATCCCTCCAGGGATAGTAACTCCACCACTAACCCAGGCAGCCTGTGCCAGTGTTTTACAATCCTTTTGGGGAAGAAATTCTTCCTAATATCCAACCTAAACCTTCTCTGGCACAACTTGAGGCTGTTTCCTCTTGTCCTATCACTAGTTACCTGGGAGAAAAGACCAGCCCCTACTTCACTCCAACCTCCTTTCAGGGACTTGTAGAAAGCGAGAAGGTCTCCCCTGAGCCTCCTTTTCTCCAGGTTGAACAACCCCAATTCTCTCAGCTGCTCCTCACAAGACTTGTTCTCTCAACCCTTCACCAGATTCTTTGTCCTTCTTTGGACATTCTCTAGCGCCTCAATGTCCTTCTTGTAGTGACAGGCCCCAAAAGAGAACCCAGTATTTGAGGTGTGAGCTCACCAGTGCCCAGCACAGGGGGACAGTCACTTCCCTAGTCCTGCTGGCCACCCTTTTGCTGCTTGTTTTTCAGGGTACCAGCTCTCCTGGGAGATGTATGGCAGGAACGACTCTCGTCTTGCCCGCGCACTACCCAACACAACACTGGAGTACAAGATCACAGGGCTGGCATCTCTCACCACCTACACCATCGAGGTGGCAGCTGTGACAGCAAAAGGGACTGGATGGGTCACATCCTCCACCATCTCTTCTGGTGTGCCCCCAGGTTGGTGAAACTGCATGCAAACAAATGAAAAGAGGCTGACTCTTTGTATTTCTCTGTCCCACAAATTATTGTGGCTCCGTAATAAGAGAGATGATTTTATTTATAAAGCATTGCAATTCTTTACTACATCATTTAATTTTTTGGAACAGATTAAAAACATTAACTTGAACACACTTGACATTTGAAATAACCAGAAAGTTGAGGTTGTTTAATACAAATATCAAAAAAAGTTGTAGGCATGGCAGAAGGAGTGGACAAAGTAATAAAGTGGATACAATACAGAATCTCTTGACATTTACTGTGTAACATGGGACTGAAGCCTGTAAGTGTTACTGGGAAGAAAAAATAGTTTGGATGATATTAGAGAGGAAAAGTTTTTCCATTGTTAAATAGTATAGTTTATGTCACCTCTGAGTGGACATTTGTATAGTGAAACTAAGATCTCATTTACAAGATTTGGAAGTTGTGGTCTGAGAGAGACTTGGGAGAAGATAATCCTGTACTGCATTGTCTGAGTTACCATTTGGGCCCCTGGAAATTTAACCTTTTTGCATTCTGTTTTTAAAATTCACCCTCATCCAGTATAGAAAACAAGCTAAAAAAGCCAGTTCATACCTTCAGCAAGCAGTTTCAGTTAATTTATAGGTTATAGAAGCAGAATTTTCCAAAGTAGAGCAGTGAGTGTACATCACTGGTGGTAATCCAGTTTTTTCCTTTTCCATTATTTTTGATCTTTTCTCTATGTCTTGAAGCATGTTTGCCTTTCACTTCCCTAATCATAGGTAATTGTGACAACTTGGAGACTAGATCAATGCCATGCTCCCTGTCGTTAGCCAGATAACAGCATTATTATACTTGGTCAAGGTTAGTTTATTGATCATAGTTCCCAAAAATGTGAAGTAAGAATGAAGAAATATTTTGTATTTGTGCATACTTGAAATATATGCCAAGAAGCTACCTTTTTTTTTTGCTATTGCATTTGAACATAGTACAAGATTATGAATGACTACTGATTATAGTAGTAATTTCCATTACTTATGAATGCAGGTACTATTGGGAATTTATTCTAAACAATCTATATTTAAGCTCTTTCCTGGGCTTGCTTTTATTGGTAATTCAGATAATATTAAAAAAGTAAATGCCACTGTAAGCTTGACTGATGTGAGGCAAAGATCTAATTGGAGCTGCAGATCTTTCCTCATGGAAGGTCACCTTTTTTATTTGCAATAGAAGTACAAAAAAAAATGCATCTACTTTATTCAGGCAACAGAAATGCTCTCCAAAACAAAGGTCAGCAAAGAAAAGAGGAGAGATTTAGGTTAGATATTAGGAAAAAGTTCTTCACTGTGTGAGTGGTGAGACACTGGAACAGGTTGCCCAGAGAAGCTGTGGATGTGCCATCCCTGGAGGTGTTGGAGGTCAGGTTGGCTGAGCCTTTGAGCAACATGGTCTAGTGGAAGGTGTCTCTGCCCAAGGCAGGATGGCTGGAACTAGATGGTCTTTAAGGGTTGCTTCTAACCCAAACCATGCTATGATTCTGATTCTATGAAAATAAGAATAACCACTTCTCATTTACTATTCTTTTTTCTGCAGAACTTCCAGGTGCTCCATCCAACCTGGTGATTTCCAACATCAGCCCTCGCTCTGCCACGCTTCAGTTCCGGCCAGGATACGATGGCAAAACCTCCATCTCCAAGTGGATAGTGGAAGGCCAGGTATGTCCCTCACAAAAAGATCTTAATGAAGTTTCTAAGGCCTTGGAAAGGGTCTAAGCAGTCAATTGATGTTTGGCTTACAGGTTATGTTTAACTTGGGATCAAAGTTTGTTCTGTTCTGTGGAGACCTTATCTGCAGTGCTGGCTCCAGCTCTGGAGTCCTCAGCACAGGAGAGGGCTAGAGCCCCTCTGGAGTGAGGACAGGCTAAGAGAGTTGGGGTTGCTCAGCCTGGAGAAGAGAAGACTCCAGGGAGACCTTACTGCAGCCTTGCAGTGCTTAAAGGGGACTATCAGAAAGATGAGGACAGACATTTTTAGCAGGACCTCTTGTGAGAGGACAAGGGGTGATGGTTTTAAACTAAAAGAGGGAGATTCAGACTAGATAGAAGAAATAACTTTTTTTTAAATGAAGGTGGTGAGACACTGGCCCATGTTGCCCAGAGAGGTGGTAGATGTCTCATCCCTGGAACCATTCCAGGTCAAGTTGTTTGGACTGTAAGCAACCTGGTCTAGTTGCAGATGCCCCTGCTGATTGTAGGGGGGAGGGTTGGACTAGATGACCTTGAAAGGTCCCTTCCTTCCCAAACCAGTCCATGATTCTATAAAGCTCTTCAGTAAATGGCCTGGTGGAGCTATTCAGGGAGTCCTGGAAAGGTTGGAATGCAAGGGAGCTTTGAAAAGCTTAGGTGAGAAATGTCTGTGCAGTAGCTAGTGAGAAAAGGGTCATATGGAAGCTGTAACTTCTGTTCAAAGGAAAAAAAGAAAAATATGATATATTTTATATATATATGTGAGAATGCTTATCCTTTATATAATCCACATGGATTTTTGTAAAGAAGCTTTGCTTATGTTCAGAACACCAAATGTGTCATAAGCAACACACAGAGCAGAGCTTAAGTCCATCCATTTGTTTAAGAACAGGATTTGAAATCTGTGTTTAGGTTCTATGAGGTGTATTTTCAAACCAGGTGTAAACCTGGAATTATTCTCTCAGAGTCAAGAGTACAGGAAGAATTGCACTGCACTGAACAGTGAAGATACCATTATTCATGAGACTGAGTATATTTTTCTGCCTTGTAATGGAATATACTGAGGTTCTCTATCCAGGCCTCTAGATATGAATAGGATGAATTCTCTTCATCAGCTTTAAACAATATCCCTCTTTCTGCTGTCATTATGCCTTGAAGGAGTTATATATTCCTCATTTGTTCTCCTGACAGATGAGCTTTGCTTCTTCCTTTCCTCCCACAGATCTTTATAAATAATATAATCTGTTTTTAAGACCAAATGTTGGACTTCTTAAATCACCATCACCACTTAGACATGTTGATACAGTCACTTCACTGGGTAATGAGACAGTTGTGAACAAGTTGGTACATTTTGTACAGTTTACATACACATTATTGCCTGTTACAGAATTAAACACTGAAATCCTCTAACACGGTGGCTTGGCACATTCTAAGGAGAAATTCTTTTTTTTGCTGGAGGACTACACTGATATTTCTAGGAATTTGTTAATTGTGTGAGTTGCAGAATGCCATTGAAGTGAAATAAATTTGAATGCTTTAAAACTGCAATAATAATTAGCACGAAGTTCATCTGCATCCTTAAGAGCCTCAGCTACAAATAGTGGTTGGAGGGTTCCTGGTGTGCAGGGAGGAACTTTCTTTTTCACAAACCTTCATCAAAATCTCATGTGTTGCTAGAAAAGTCAAGGGGATAGTGGTTCTGATATATCCTGGATCCAGGAATATTAGCACAGCCAAAGTCTTTGTGGAGTCTGAGTAGATCTTCTTGCCAGAAGAAGAGCTACCCTGCAGTTTTCCTCTGCACCATACCTCACTGTTTAGCTCTGACACAACAAGAAATGTTGTTCCAAGTGGATTTAATGGGAAAAAAAAAGAACTCTTGCTCACATGATTAACAAAAATCTTTTCAGGATGCAGAGAAATTGGTGACTCCTTAAGGATACAGCAAATCCTGTTTCCAGGATGACAGCTGCATATAATCCTTTGTTCACAGCCCCTTTCTGCAAGCACTCTGCTCACAATCTTTCTCTCTTAAAGTGCAATTTCACAGCACCTTTAGCCAATCTAAACCAGAGCTCTTGTTGTCCTGCTCCCATTCTCTCTTCTCATCCCCATCGCTTCTACCCAGAATTTCTAACTCCTGCCTTCTGCAAGCACTGATTCTGGTGTGATCATACCTGGAGCTGCTACAAGATCCAGCCAAGGACAAATGAGTTTCAGGTCAGCTCTCTGCACAGACTGTGTGTGTGTGTGTTTAGAAAAGCAACACTGGAAGAGCAGGGGATGAGAATCACAGAATCACCAAGGCTGGAAAAGACCCCCAGGATCATCAAGTGCAGCCTATGACCCAATACACCACAACATCTAAACCATGCCACTCAGTGCCACATCCAATCTTTTCTTAAACACCTCCAGGGATGGTGACTCCACCACCTCCCTGGGCAGCCTATTCCAGAGCCCAATCACCCTCTGTGTGAGGAAGTGCTTCCTAATGTCCAGTCTAACCCTCCCCTGCTGCAGCTTCAAGCCATGGCCTCTTGTCCTGTCACTAGCTGCCATGGAGAAGAGCCCAACCCCTACCTGACTACAACTTCCCTTCAGGTAGTTGTAGAGGGCAATAAGGTCACCCCTGAGTCTCTTCTTCTTCAGGCTAAACAGTCCCAGTTCCCTCAGCCTTTCCTCATATGGCTTCCCCTCCAGCCCCTTCACCAGTCTCGTTGCTCTCCTCTGGACCCTCTCCAGCACCTCAACATCCTTCTTGAAGTGAGGGGCCCAGAACTGGACACAGTACTCAAGGTGAGGCCTCACCAGTGCAGAGTATAGGGGGAGAATCACATCCCTCATCCTGCTGGTCACACTGTTCCTGATCCAGGCCAAGATGCCATTGGCCTTCCGTGCTGCCTGAGCACACTGCTGGCTCATGTTCAGCCGGCTATCAACCAATACTCCTAGGTCCCTCTCCGCTGAGCCACTCTCTAGCCACTCATCTCCCAGCCTGGAGCTCTGCATGGGGTTGTTGTGGCCAAAGTGTAAGACTCTGCCTTAGCAGTAAATTAAAACCCACTTAAAGTGTGGTGTTGCATACTGTGACTTTAAACCAGGTGGTATAGCCAAGTGATAGAACACTAAGTTGTGTGTTCAAGTGTACTTTGTTATTCATCAGTTGAATTACAGAGTAAAGATTTTGTCCAAGCAGGTACAGGGACAACACCTCCATCCATTCACCAGCTTTTTTCATCATTAGCCTTTCTGGAAGTTTCCAGCAAGGTGAGAAGTAGCTGAAAACATCAACATCTAATAGCTTGGGAGAAAATATGTTGCTCTTTACAAAGACCTTGTACAGTATGATCTCTCCTGGAAGAAGGAGAACTATCTCCCACACAGGTCTGTTCCCTCTGTGCTGTACCAACAACTACTTGGTACTGTCATGCTCTTTGTCTGTGTCCCCCCTGTTTGTACAGCTGGGTGACAGCTTTGCTTTGGACATCTCCTATATCTTGTAACTTCTCTTCCATCTCTAATGGGAATATACTCTTTACTCTAGATGTCTGAGTCCTTGCAGACAAACTTCAGCTATTTTATATTCACACACACAACCAATGTGCCACCAATGTGGTTTTTTTCTTCATTCTTTTATCTGGCAATGGTTTTAAATTGGAGAGGAGTAGATTTAAACTGGACATCAGGAAGAAGTTCCTCCCCACAAGGGTGGTGGAACACTGGCCCAGGTTGCCCAGGGAGGTGGTTGAGTTCCCATCCCTGGAGGCATTCCAGGTGAGGCTTGCCAGGGCTCTGGGCAAGCTTATCTAGTTGGGGATGTCCCTGGCCACTGCAGGGGGGTTGGACTAGATGAGCTCCAGAGGTCCCTTCCAACCCAAACCATTCTAGGATTCTTTGGTAAGGAGAGGTCTAGAAAGCATTCCATTTTGGCTAAGTGCCATTTTTGAAGTCTTGCTACTTCATGAACAATCTGGATGAAAAACACAACTGGGAATTCCAGCTGACGTGGAATTTTGTACATCTGGCCTTGGCTGCTGCTTTTTGTGCTGGGATGTAAATTCATAGGAGCCACGGTGGAACTAATTCTCAATTAAGTCAATGAACATGAGAATCAGGTCTTTACGATTTTAATGTTGGTAGATAGTGAAATATCAAGCATTAAAAATCTCATTTCTGTGTTTCTAGTGAGGCTACATTCTGTATTTCTTGAAGGGGTTTCTTAAAAATCACTAGGCTTGTTTCTTTTCCATCTAGACTCAGAGGAGTGGAGGAAACAGGATTTCCAAATGGAGAACTACAGAAATGTACCAATGCTATTTAAAAAGTATTTCTAACACTGTTTTTCTATAACATACAATATAATCTAAAGAGAAGAGATTTAAAGTCTAATGTAATATAAATATTCTGCTACCACTTGTTCAGAGGGACCAGCAGTAACTGTGGGCTTTGACACCCACAGGTAATGTGTTCATCCTCAAAGAATTCCATTCAATCCCTCCAATCATCCTGTACCTCAATACAGTTAGAGTATATATTGGAGATGTATTTTCTGGCATTAGCAATCAAGAATGACTATCAATTCATGCTATTGTTCCTGTGGTTTCATATTTGCACTCCCTGTCTGCTGCAGCCTAGTTTCAACTTATTTTTCCCATTTTGGAGATTTTTCCTGGGGTTTTGTCAGGAGAAGGACATGAACAACATCATCATGACTGTGCCTTGGTAGCTGCTCAGTGCACAGCATCAGGCTTTCTAGTGGTTGATTAGAAAAGCTGGGTTAACTTCTGCTGAGTGTGCTGTGTTCTTGTGGTGATGAATGTTATTGTGCAGGCAACAGAGCACTTGTGGAGCACTTGCAGGCCACTCAGGAGGAAGCCTTGCAAGCCATGGAGCCATGAGTGTACAGACTAATCGAGAGAGTTTTAGTTTAAAGCCTTTCTTCTGGTTTTAGAAGGATTTTATATAAACATCACGGTGAGCAGCAGCAAGTTTCAAAGCAGTAAAACCTCTTGCTCTATTCACTTGTAAAGCTGTGAGCTGGGAAAGGCATTATAACCTTACCCATGAATTTATCTGGTTTTGTGGCTAAAGTCAGTGACCCAGCTAGGATTCATCCATTGTATGAGGTGATTCTCTGGGTATCATTTTTCCTTCAGAGCTGGTAAATAAAGTGTCTGAAACTCTGACAATTTTATGCCTTTGCCAATCTTTAAATCAAAAATGGCTGAATTGATTTAAGGATTTTGTAAGGAAAAAAAATTGCACCCAGGCTGACATCCTGTGAACTGAATTTCTCCCAAAGTGATTTCAAATGGGTGAGTTATGGGCTGCTGTAATGAAAACTCTGACATATCTTGAACTATAGTAGAACACAGGGTGCCTATAATGTACAGAAACATTGTGTTTTCCTTTCTGGCAGTTAGCACTTCATAACTGTTCAAGATTCTGGAAGGATCACTCTCTTATACAAAATACCACAGCAAATGATTGTTTTTCATTTCAAATTTTATTTGTTTTCCTTTAAGTCATCATTCTGCACCTTTACTCATGGAGTATATTCCATCAGAACATTTTAAGCCACTTTATAAAAGATTCAACATTTTCCTTTTAAGAAATGGAGGAAGTAATGCACAGAGAAGTAAAAGGTTCTGACATCACTTCCAATATTGTTTTATACTGTCTCATTTCTGTAATAATAAATGAATATGACCTTTTATTGAATGTAATGCCTTGGGAACATCAGAGAGATGGGAATGAATATGTGTGATGGCTGATGGTTATCAAGAATGCTATGAAGTGTCTCAGTGGACATAGGTGTTTTCATTGTGGCAGTGCTGGAGCATCCTGGGGATTGTGTCCCTGTTGTACAAAGAGCTGTTAAGATGCAGAATGCATTTCTTAAGGAGATTTTCTGTCAATGGAAAAGTGGTTGATGTTCTCATCTGCCTCCTTGTGCTAGTTTTGGCTGAGATAGAGTTAATTGTCTTCCTAGTAGCTGGTGCAGTGCTGTGTTTTGGGTTTAGGGTGAGAATAATGTTGATTGAATCATAGAATCCTAGAATGGTTTGGGTTGGAAGGGACCTCTGGAGCTCATCTAGTCCAACCCCTCTGCAGTGGGCAGGGACATCCCCAACTAGAGCAGCTTGCCCAGAGCCCTGGCAAGCCTCACCTGCAATGCCTCCAGGGATGGGAACTCAACCACCTCCCTGGGCAACCTGTTCCAGTGTTCCACCACCCTTGTGGGGAGCAACTTCTTCAAAATGTCCAGTTTAAATCTACTCCTCTCCAATTTATAGCATGCTGAAGATTTAGCTGGTGCTAAGTTGTGCTTATCCGAAGTTAAGGATTTGTCAGGTTTCCATGCTCTGTCAGCAAGCAGGTGTACAAGAAGCTGGGAGAGAGGGATCATGGCCTGGAGAGCTGACCTGAACTAGCCAGAGGGATATGCCATGCCATAAAGCATCACAGCCAGTGCTTAAACTGGGGGGGAGTTGGCCAATTGCTGCTTGGGCATTGGTCCCAGGTGGTGAACAATTGCATTGTGCATCACTTGTCTTTTCTTCTGTTTTCTCTCTCTTTTTGTTATAGTCCTTTTTGCTACTGCTATTATATTATATTTCGTTTTAGTTATTAAACTGTTCTTATCTCCACCCACAAGAATTACCTTTTTTCTGACTCTCCTCCCAATTCCACTGGGAAGAGGAAGGAGTCAGCAAGCACCTGCATGGAGCTTAGTTTGCTGGCAGAGGTTAGACCACAACACTCCTCAAACAATGCACACACACCTTATAGAATCAGAGAATCTTTGAATGTGATTCTTCATGTGTGCATCTTGTCAGCAAACATGCTCCTTCTCTCAAGTCTGCATACACTCTTAACCAAAAATCAGCTACAAGAAAGAAGCCTCTAAATGAAAGTTATTTTATGCAGAGCAGCTCTTAGTGGACTCCCTTGCCCCTCAAAGGATTCTTTTATCCTTACCACTGCCCATAGTTCTTTTTGCCCTGTGGGAATCCCTTTGTACTCTGATTCTAGAAACTGATACATTTCCTCTGATCCAACATCAGAGTGTTTCAGCAAAAATAATTTCCTTTTCCTTCAAGCCCCTGAAAGTTGGAATCTACTGTAGATCTCGTGGAAGCTAAAGATATAGGAGTCCATCACTAAAAGTTCTCTTCTGAGAATCATTTCTGAGATTCTTGCCAAATAAAGGAAACTTGTTTTGAGTAACATTGACTTAGAATTGCTTGGCTGCACAAGTCAGAGGTGATACAGAAGTGCCCAGGCTGTTCACCAAGCAACCCTACAGCTGTTCACCCTTCAGTCCTCTTACTTCAGAAAAAATCCTCACACAAGCAGCACTCTTTTAAAATAGATTACTGATTTCAGTGAAAGATCCAACCTTTGGAGTTAGTTTCCCAATTCTGGCACTAGATCTTGGGAACATTTCAAGGTCTTACTCTAACTAAAGCAAGTTCCCTCAGCTGCTCCTCACAACACTTGTGCTCTAGACCCTTCCCCAGCTTTTTTGCCCTTCTCTGGCCACACTCCAGTAATTCAATGTCTTCCTTGTAGTGAGGGGCTTGGTTGGCATCTGCCATTACCTCCTAGGCTGCACCCATCTTTCCTAGCAGGGAGAGCATTCACAACCAGAAAGCTGCCTCCTGGGATAGCTTTCCAAGGGCTTGCCAGAATCCTGGGCACCTAGGATTCTTAGTCAGTAAAAGATCCTTAATATTTCCACCTTTGTAGCCAGCTGGTAAATGTTGAGCTGCAAAACAAGGGATGGGGAAGGAGTTTTGGACACCTCTCAAGCTTGATTCAATGTGAACTATTCCCAGCCCTGTTGGCTGTGAGCCTCTGGGTCTGAACCATGTGCTCCTTAATGTGTATTAACAACCTGCCTGCTGCTGCAGAACAATTGAAACCTGTGGGCCTTTTTTTTTTTCCTATGCAAAAAGTATTTTAAAAGCTCTTACTGTTCCTAGAACACAAAAAGATGACTAACTCACTACTGGAGATTATTTGCAGCCTCTAAAGTTCTGTAGATTGTTGCTATACAGTTACTGCAGCACTTGGAGGTGATGCTGTCAAGAGCAAGTTTTGCAAAAATATTTACTATAGATTTTCTACAGTATTAATCAAAAACTCATAATAAGAATACCTCCCTGTTTTCTCAGTTGAAAACAAGCCTCCTTTTTTTTTGTTCACATGGGGTTTTATTTTAAAACTCTCTTTATCATGTCTTTGTTCTCTGGGTTCAGTTTAGGACTGTTCTGTTTTACCATGCAGACCTGTCTCAACTTGCTTCCTTTAAGCCTCTTTATCCATGGACTTTCCTAAAATTTATGGAGCTCACTTGGGACTAGGAATTGTAAGAGACCCATAACCTTCACTGACATCTATTTAATATGTTGTTTGGTGTGTGGCAGTGTCCTTGACAAGCAATAAGACAGAAAGGCCCACCAAGACCTGTGCAATCACATCCCTCCTTGAAAGCAGTCCTCTGCTAGGAAGATCACAGAGGCTTTTTTTTCTTCTTCTCCCAGTGCAATGTAGAACTTCTCTGGCCTAATTTTCCTTGTGTCATCTCTTCATGAACAAACATAAATATGCAGCACATCAAGTCCTGGGTGAGCAAAGAACTAAAACATCTATAAATAAATCAGGCTGCTTCTCCTGAAGGGAAAGGAAAAAAAAAAAGAGTGAATGAAGCTTAATTTTCTATTTGAAGTACTTGGGGTATGCTAGATACTTTGGGCTACGTTGCCCATTGAGTGCTTTGACAGTGTCTATGGCTGGAACTAGTACACAGAACTTGCAAGGGATCTGTTTAAAAAAGATTAAAGGAACTAGCTCTTTGCACAGTGGGTTGTGAGCTTCTGGAAATTGTTGCTACAGCAGTCTGTGGAAGCAGATAGTGTCAGTAGGTTAAAAAAGGATTAGGTATCTTCATGGATGTTAAATCTGTAAATAAACACTGAAGGGAATAGCTGCCTATGGACTCTGTAATATCCTTCAGCCTGTGACTGTGGATACCAGGGTAGGGTGAGGAACCACCGGAGAGTGGTTAGGCACTGGCACAGGTTGCCCGGAGAGGTTGTGGATGCCTCATCCCTGGCAATGTTCAAGGCCAGGCTGGATGCAGCCCTGGGTGACCTGGGCTAGTGATTGGCATCCCTGCTCGGTGCGGGGGGGTTGGAACTAGATGATCTTTAGGGTCCCTTCCAACCTGGCCATTCTAGGATTCTATGATTCTATGAAATTGGACTACAAGTACTGCCCTTTGTGGTAGGGTTGAAACACTAGAGTCAATGTGCACAGTGCTGGAGCATTATATCAGGGTATTTTGGCTAAGATCCCCAGTGTTTCAGCACTTGTGAATCTCCAAAATGAAGCCTAACCACCTGCTCACTTCTCTTTTGTCTCTTCCTCCCCATTCCTACTGTGATCCTTAGCACACAACCTTACCTACTGCTGCTGCCACTTTCCAGGGTCCCAGGGCAGACTCTAGCCTTTCTATCATGGCTCATTGACTTCCTTTTAAGTCCTGATTCATCTTTATTTTGTCTTCAGAAAGCTGTATGGAAAGTAATGCTCTCAATTCCCATCACCATTTTGAACCTTCTAACACTGCTGTAGCTGAGGGACTGCGTTGGGCAACATGTTGTGATTAATTAACACAAAGAATTGCACATGGAAAAGTTTGCTCTAAGTGCAGAGCAGCAGATGAGGTTAAAACACTTTTGTTCTTTGACTTTGTTCTTGTTTCCCTGCCTTCATTTCTGTGGCATTTTGCCTCCACTGAGACTGATTTAGTATGCATCAGTTCCTGTGACTTATTATCAAGGCTATTTTTCATTTTGCTGTATTACTCCTTGATACTTTTGTATTGTGACAGCGAGATTGAACAGGGTATTAGTGCTCTCATGGTGTTTTTCTGGGAGAGATCTTATTAGAGGATCCTAAGGAAGTCCCAACAGGTACAAAAAAACTTGGCTAACTTGGCTGTGTTGTCACTTTACAAAATAACTAGTGCCTTGCCATGTGAAAATTAATAATAACTGGATAATATGTATTTAAAAGCATTTGTCCTTCCACTGCTGTGATGATACACATTGCAATAGAGTTGTATATGTAATTCTTTATATATATATTCTGCTTTGTATTCCTTCTTACCTTTCCTATATACAGGTTGGTGTACTGGGTGATGAAGAAGAGTGGGTGAGTCTTCATGAGGTGGAGAATGAACCTGATGCTCAGATGCTGGAGGTACCAAACCTTACTCCTTACACTCATTACAGGTAAGAACAGCAGGTAATTAGCTGCAGCCTGAAAAAAAAGGAAGAGTAAATTGCAGTATGGAACAGCTTTCCTAACCAGAAACAGCTGGCTGTGTTTTATAATCCGGACAAAAGGGAAAAGATTTGCTGTTTTCATGGTTTATGCTTAAAATTACCTGTCTGGTATTGTTAATTGAAATTTGCATACACTGCAGTTCGTAACAGTAAAAAGGAAATCCAAGTGCCCAGTGAAATGCTTTCACAAGTAACTAATATCCTGTGACTTCCCTCATCTAAAGGATTGCACCAGTGTGAGATCAGTCAGTGGCAGATCAATTGTGGTTAAACTGATGCAAACTTGTAATTACATATTTACATCAGTTTGAACATCGTTTTATCGATTTAGCCTCATTTGGTAACATCACTTAGATGAAACCTTTGTTTATAAGAATTTACCAAGTTAAGCTTAATAGATATATGCAATGCTTAAACTGATTGAAGTGAATCTACATGATGGGTGCACCCCAGTTAAACAAGATTGATTTTTAAATCAATTCAATTGAAGGGACACGTTGCTTTAGTATAGACAAGGTTTGAGAATTTGAGATACTCAGTCCTAATGAAAAATACTTTCATGAAATAGCTTCCTAATGTAAAGGCTGGTTGCAAGGAGATAAAGTGACAAGTGTTAAATCAGCTTACTAGAAGCTTGTCCATTTTGTGCTGGCTGAAGGGGTTGTTAGCTAGCCCATGTGCTGTTGTGAGCTAGTAGTAGGTACAAGCAAGTAAAACTCCTGTCATTTACAAGTAATTCAGTGCTGGTTTGCTAATTTTCTTCCCTTAGTCAGAAGCCTAGGAATGTATTCAGTTTCTCACAACCTCTCCACAGAAGTGTTCTCCATCTCATCCTTAAGAGCTAAATATTTTACTAACAGCTCTTGGAAATTTTTTGAACTTGAGCAGAGATTTCTGGTGCAAAGGTTTAGGAAAATCATCTTCATGCTGAGAAGATTTTGCTCTCCTAAAGGTGGATCCTTAAAGCTGAAAAGGCAGAGGTGTGAATAGTGATGTGCAGGTCATACTGGAGTTCAGTGTCCATGTAAAATGAGAAAGACTTGCACACACCTAGCAGGTGTATGGAGAAATGACTTTGGGATGAAAAATAATGAGGAAGTAGATGAGGAGTTTGAGGTAGTTAGGTTTTTTTTCTGTTGTTAAACATTCTGGTTTATTTTACTGCTACATCTCATTTCTCTCTTGTATCCATTGAGTTCTGGAGTGATCTTTCACACTACCAGTTCTCCTCTGATTTTTTTTCATCATAAAGCAGCTCCATGAGCTTTGCCCAGTTCTTTTCTTTCATGTGTGCACAGATCCAGGCTTTTCTGGTTTTGTTTCAGTGTAGAGCAATTTTAGATATATATATATATTTTTTTGAAACCTAGAAAGTTGTTTCCAAATGGATTTTTTGTCTTCTGGTCAGCATTATTCATTACCCACTGAGGAAATACATCATGAGAGCTAATTATCAGACCACATCTTTTTTAGCCAGCTTCTTGTCTGTGTTTTGTGCCAATGTTTGAGAGTGAAATCAAGGACACTATTTGTCTAACGTGTTTCCTTTAATGCATTTTCTAGGGAGATCAGAGCAGATAAATAAACACTGCTGTGTTGACTAGCTCACCCTTTTCCCAAGCTCAGTCATTAGGACCAAAATTAAGTGTTTAGTAAGAACAGGTCATCTATTTATGTGCTGGTGCTGGATACCTCTAATTGCTTGTGATGGGTGAGAGTATCTGAAATGTACAGCATGTCTTAATTATTTTGTGCATTCTGAAAATAAAAAGAGATTTCTCTAAATCTTTTGTGACCCAGTAGGGATTTCTGTTGTAGAAGAGATGGTTTCAAGCAGACAGGGTATTTTTTAAAGATGCATATCCATATTAAATAACTTAATCTTTCTTGTGCAGGAAGGCTGGAAATGTAGCACGGGGATAAATCAGCTTCTTTCAACCAGTAATTGAGGGGAAATGTTATCACTAGTATATTTTTTATATTGACAGGGAATGAGAATATCCGAAGTTTGATATTTTAATACCTTTCTTGAATGCATTGTACAAGCATTGCAAGAGAGAAATCACTTACTGCTACCATAAGCTCATCAAGCTTGGTATAATTAACATAATTTTCTCACACAAATAACCTAAGTTTCTAATAGACCCTCAGCTAATCTCATTTTCAATTTTTTTTTAATACCTGAGAGGATCTGAAAGCAGTTACCATAAAGCATTCAGCAGTGAACACAAAGGGGACCTGCATGCAACGACCTTTGTGGAACATTTAGACAGACTTAATTTGTATTTTTTTTTTTCCATCTTCTGGAAAGAGAGCTATCACTTGCTGAGTATGCTCTGCATCTTTCCTGGCCTGCAGGTTCCGGATGAGGCAGGTGAACGTGGTGGGTGCCAGCCCTCTGAGCCAGCCGTCCCGTGTCATCCAGACCTTGCAGGCTCCCCCAGATGTTGCCCCCGGGAGCGTGACGGTGCGCACGGCCAGCGAGACCAGCCTGTGGCTGCGATGGGTGGTGAGCTGCACACGACCAACTGAGAGGCCAGCTGGGGCTTGGGATGTGGCTCGAGCCAGCATATTCCAGAGTGCCTTTTCCTTACGTTCAGCATAAGGAGTAACAGCAAAATGATTTCCTTTTTCCGAATAGTCGGAAATCTGAGACTTACCTTAAGTGCCTTATTAATCACCTAAATTGCTTACTGCCACTGTTTCTGCCACTTCTGCAAGGGGAATAAATGCCTGTGCGTAAAACCTTGGCTTTTGAGACTCTCCAGTACCATAGGCTGGGTCAATATGTGGGACAGGAACATTACACTTGAACCAATTTGCAGTTTCCTAGGGCTCAGTTGTTTGCTTTGTACAAAACAGTCCCCAGAAGGTGCACGCTGACCATTGGCAATCGTCCTGCAGTTACTGAGCAGCCGTGGTTCAGAGGCAGCAACATCTGCACATTGCACTCCTGTAGGAAGGTTGTGTTTATGTGGAAGGGTGTGGAGCTATGAGATGAAATGTGGGAAGAAATGATTAATTGCGAAGATGCAGTGATTGATGACATTGTTGTGCCCCTTTGACTGGCTCAGTTACCTGCAGAGTTGCCACCTTGGGATTTACTTGGCAATTAACCTGCTCCAGAATGGTTTTTCTTCTCCCCTGTTAGGCAGGATTTTCCACTGGGGTTACTGTGGTGTGAAGATGATGAAGCACAGATTTCGTTTTGCCCAAATGTTAGCTATTCCATGCATAAACTCGTTATGGCTGGAAGTCAAAATCAGGCTTAGAAACAAGAGGGGTTTTCTCCCATTGGAATGAAAGAATTCCAGTTTCTCAGCGGGACACTGCACTTATTTCTGAACCCTAAAAGACCAAAACATCAAACCTGAACGTGTCACCTCACTATCCACAGAAAAGCCATTGCAGTTCATTTGATGGGACCCACAAAACTCACTTATGGCTTTACCATGGGAATAATATGTCCACTTTGTTAAACCTTTGGTAGTATTTGCAAACCTATGCATCTCCCATCAAAATTAACTCAAGGTTCTCTTAAGAGACTTTAGAACATATTAAAGATTGTGCTTCCTTGCTGCAGAAGCCAGTTCTTCATGAGTCAAGCTGGGCAGGGTTCAGGAGGAGCAACAGGCACAGCTGAAAATGACCCAATATGTCTTTTTTGTGGTTAATAACATCAGTATTTGAAAGTGTTTAATCTTTTGGTTTTGCCCAAGACCTGCAGGTGAATTTATATCCCCTTGGGAGCTCGGAAATCCTTCCTTCCTACAGAATAAGGGTCACATTTCAAGCCCTGCTTGCCTGCAGGATACAGCCTTCTGAGCCATGAGATGTTAATGTGTATCAAACTTTCCC
Organism: Bucco capensis; assembly: GCA_013396975.1. NCBI lineage: Eukaryota > Metazoa > Chordata > Aves > Piciformes > Bucconidae > Bucco > Bucco capensis. The sequence goes on from VWZO01007050.1 coordinate 90,746, forward strand.
AGTGATTCAGAACTAAATCTCAGCCATCTGTGGCATCGTGTAGTTAGTCTTAGAGAGGAAAAGTCTAAAGTTTGTGAAGTAGGCTAATTATTTCGTATTTTAATCTCTGAAATTGCTTGGGGAATTAGAATACTAGAATAAATCTCTGCTGATAAATGAGTAGGCAGAGAGTCAGTAAAAAAAAAAAGGCAAAAAATGTACGATAAATGAATTTGTCACATGCTTCAGCAATTTATCATTCATTTCCATAATTAATCACAGAGCTCTGAAATATATTGTATTCATATCATCTCTGTTGATACGCCCACAGCAAATGGCAGAGTTCTGGGAGCATATCTATTTGGTTCAAAATTGAGGTAAAAATGAAAGGGAAATGTCAAGAAATTTAAGAGCTCTTGAAACATACATAAACCAGAAAATCAACCTCTTGGGTTTTTTGGTTTTTTTTTGCTTTCCTATGGCCTTCTCTGAGTTCAGATAGCCTTGGTATATAGTTTGGAAAGCCTTGGCAATGTGTTCCTTACAGGAATATTGTGGGTTTGTTTGTTGTTTGGCAGCCCCTCCCTGACACGCAGTACAATGGCAATCCCGAGTCAGTGGGCTACAGGATAAAGTTCTGCCGTGTGGATCTGCAGTCTCCCAGCCTCACCAAGATTGTTAATGACAGACTGGAAAGAGAGTACACAGTTGAAGATCTGGAGGAGTGGACAGAGTATGAGCTGCAGATCCAGGCTTTCAATGCCATTGGGGCAGGACCATGGAGTGAAGTGGTGAGAGGTCGTACACGCGAGTCTGGTAAGTCAAGGACTCATCCAGGCACTTCAACGTTTTCTGTCCCCATCTCTAAATGCACTGAAGGCAAAAAGACACATAGGCATTTGAGGGAGTTAGTTATTTTATTCCTACCCTCCTCTCATGCATAAAACTGCAGGTTATTTATTTAAAGCAAACTGTTTGGCAGCAGTAAGGACAACACAATGAGCAGCTTGCACACAGCCTGCTCTGGCTGAGCAGGTCTCTCGTGCTCCTTCTCCCTCCCCACTGCCCCTCATTTGTCCCCTTTTCCTGTCTGCTTCTAGCCTTATGCTTGTGATTATCTGCAATTTAATTTGAAGCACTAAATATTTCTAGAAGAGCACAAGCTATTTTAGGGAGCTGATTACCTATTTAGAAATAAAATACTTACCTGAGCTTTTGATGATGTTTCCAGAACTGCCTCCTAAAATTGTGTGTACAAGGCTATAGAGACATAACCTGTGTATAGACATAACCTGCAGACAGACCTAGAGCATGAGTCCTGTGTTTTCTAGCTGGATTGTACACACTAGCATAGAGACTTCAAATATCAGAAGCAAACTCTCAGTCTCAGGCAACAGTAAATTATTGTCAGCTTAGCAGCAATGGTAAAGACAGATCTTGAGAAGCTGCTCTCTGACTGTTAACTTGCATGAAACCTCTTTCCAAACCTACCCTACATGCACCTGAGAAACTAGGATTTATATTGCAAGTGAATAACAAAATAGATGACATATATGATTTAACAGTTTCATAATCAAAGCTCTTTGTGACCTGTATTTATGCAAGGTTCAACACTGATAATTTTTCTTATTGTTTTACCCTGGTTTTCTTCATTTTGGAAACTAATCCTATGCATACCCTACACTTACAGAGACATACATTCATGTCTGAGCACTCTGTACCATGCAACATTACTTGATGGGAAGCATGAACATGCTGTACACAGCAGGATTTGGTCTGCTGCTTCAGATAACTATCCTTTGAACCAGCCAAGGAGAAAGCTAAACAAAGTCATCCCCCTCTGTTAAAAGTGTGGCTCTTTGGGAAGTAATAATTGGAAAGCTATTGCCAGAGGTATTTTAAACAAGGTTTGCTTGTGCTGGAGTTAGAGATAGCATGACCCAGACAAAATAGTTTTGAAGTGTTCTGTATCATAATAAAAAGATACTGCATTCTCCACTTTCTCCTTTCCACTCCCCTTCAAGCACTTCGTTTGATATGTAGTAAATACTAAGATTAAGTGATTTCATAAAAACCTAAGGATTATAGTGCTCTTGCTCAGCATCTAAAGATCAGAGGTTACCTGTGTATTTGGCATTTTCTCTTGCAATATTAAAAGAAGGTTGACTCGATACCGATTGTAGGAGGCACACAGAAACTGGGATCAAAATAACACAAAGCTGTGATCTCAGCTGTAAGGACTCATTTGGGTTTTTCTCCATGTGTTTTCTTTGATACTAACATCTGATTCTTGAATAGAGCAAGTAAGGGCTCAGACTTCTGGCTGTATCTTCTTAGATTTAGAATACATAAGAAGTGCTGGCGTAGAGACAAGCTGCAGGAGAGAGATTCAGGAATCTGCAGTTAACCTGTATGCACAGGCAAATGGGGTTAAAATGCAAATAAAAGATAGCTAAAGCCAGAGAGAAAGGTCAAAACAATTTTAGGTCTGTCTTCTGGACTCTAAGAAAAAGTCTATTTATCAATTATGTTTTCAAGGTACTTGAGAAGCAGGTGCCCTAAATATTTCTTTTACCAGTGTTTTAAATACAGAGTATTAGGGAAGTTGGTTTTGCTTGGTGCTACAGATTGTAGACATCCCTCACAGCTGGCCAGAAGTGCCTTGGCCAGGATCATATGGTGGTTCCTCAGAAAAAGACACAGTTCTGTGTTTTACACCATCCTGGGAGCCTAAGAAATTAGAGCCCAGACACTAAATCAGCTCATGGTATCTAATGACAGTGTGGTTGCAGATTGAAACCAAAGAAAGGAGGAGAGAATAAATAATGCTGTAGGGTTTGGTAACCTAGGCTTGAAAACCAGTTGGGAAACCCTATAAGGAAAATCTGGGATAGGGTTGCAAGAAGCTGAAGATGGAGGGAGATGAATTAAGACTTTTAAACAGGACAGGTTTTATCAATCCAAAATGTTTTTCTCCTGTTAGAAAAGAACTCATTAAATTTTACTGTGCAAAAGAGCTGCGAAGTAACAAGCTCAGTTTCCATTCAATGAATTGGCAATGATAAGAGGTACAATATAGAGAAAGCAAGAAAATGCAAAGACCTGTAACTTATTAGAAGAACCTTGACAGGGCTGCTTCCTTTAAATACAAACCCTCTTATTTTCAAACAATTCATTTCAAAGGCATCTAAGCCAGTTAATATTTTTCTGGATTCTCTAATATTTAGCTCCATGAATGTATATACCTGTCTTACAAAAATCAGCTACTAGACAAGCTTGGGCATAAATCTACAGCAAGAATCAATCGCTTGGTGTTTCAGAGGCTGACCTTCATGGTGCAGTTACTGTGCTTTGATAAAGCATCACTTGCTGATTCACATGTGGTCCAGTGTCACTGTGGGGATTTGTCAGGTTAGACAAGCTGATCATTTGGCCTGCAGTGACTAATTTTATAGGCAAAATGGCTGTGTGCTGTAGCTGTGCTGCTTTTGCCCTGAACCTTGCTCTAAATTTGCACTTCTTCATTGACGTCAAATGTGCAATATGCTACTTTAATTTTTACTTTCAGCAAAGTGATGGCTCTTTAGCTAAAATGAGCTTTGGAAGTGGAGAGAACCATTGCATCCCACTGTCTAGCTTTCTTAGAAAGCCAGAATGCAGGCTAGCTTGTTAAAAGCTGCTGTTGGCCCACTTAGAGACATAAAACAGCATCATTTGCTATATATCAAATATGGCTATGTCAGATGTAGAAAGAAGATGCATGATCTTAGATGCCAACATGGATAACCTTAAAAACTTGAGTTCTTATTGAAGTTCCAGTGCAAAGTGCCAGTAAGTCTATAATTTCCTACTTTTGATCTTCTGAAGTACATCGTGCAACTGGCAGTTTGCTGGATTAGCTCATCATTTAATTTCAGTATTTCTGGTTCATTTCATTAAAGCTCTGAGATTTCTTTTGGACACTGTTGCTTGGTTTCTGTACTGTTCTTGTAGGTTACTAATGAGAAGTCAGCTTTGGAGCTTAGAACAAAGTCTGCAGCAACAGTTAAGGAAAGTAGCATTAGAGAAGGGAGCTTGCAGAGGAAAGGAGGAGCTGTGTTACCTCACTCAAGCCACTAATCAGTCTTAGCAAACGATGGTTTCTTTGAATCACAATATCCTGAGAGAGGAGATGGGTCAGAGAAGTGAAGGTTACATCTCAATTCATTCTTAAAGGCTCAGTCCAAGTCTTACTGTATAAAGGACTGGCAACAATAAGATCCCTTGCAGGTCCTGAATTGATACATCCATATTAGAAAAAAAATGTTAAACACTAGTAGGAGAACTGGAGAATTAAAGCACACTCAGTGAGCACAAGGACTTTTGCCATGAGGCATTGGACCTGCATTCCTTTCCAGAGAGAAGGGACATTTAGCAGCTCTGGCTGTCACTGGCAATTAAGAGCAGTCTGGACTAATAAATCTTCAGCAAGCTCATTCTCTCCTTTGTTAGCTTTCAAATCCCCCTGGCAGCAGTGTGATGGAACACACACCTCAAAGCAGTTGTGCACACAGGGCCAGCAGGGCACAGCCTCCACCTTTGGGGAATTTGGGAAATCTTGTGGCTGCTGATCAAAAAGGAAAATAAATATTTGTAAAATAAAGAGATTTTTTTCTCTCTTGAAAGGCTTGAAACCAGATAAAAATACAAATAAATATGGCTGGAAAGGGCTTCTTTCCTCTCTGTGTCCTGGTTTCCTGTGACCCACCTCCACCATTTCTCCCTCCAGAAGTGATTCATGTGGGAATAGCTCTTTGTAAAGATCTACAGATAAAGTTATGGCAGCTATCCAAAGACATTCATGGCTCCTGGCAATCTATTTTCCTTTAACATAATTATATCCTTGTGGGGTATAAATCTAGGAGAAGATTTTTTTTTTTGTTGTTAAAAAAAAAGAAAAAGCACTTCAGCTTTGGAGGAGGAAAAAAAAATTGGATTTTAGTCTGCTGCAGTGTGGTGTGATGGTGCTCTGTTTCTCATGTCCCAAATAATTGGCAACAGGGAAATTGTTTCAGAAATTACTATCTCTGTGGTTAACCTTGAGTGCACAAGGGTGGGGGGGGTGATGGTTTTTTTTTTTCAATTTATATTAATTCTGGTGTCACACTCATTATCTCGTTCATGTTGCTAGGAGCTTCAGGAGCTTGCCTTCAAAACAGCAGATCTGTTCTTTCATTTGGACAGCTAGGAAAGCATTGCTTTTGGCAGAGATTTGTGCTCTTTTTGTGTGATATATTCAGGACCTAATCAAGCCTTACTGTCCATAAGTTCTTGTGTAACAGAACTTGGTGCAATGTTCTCTCGAGGTCTGACAGGTGTATCGTGCCTTAGAGAAGACTTTACCCTTCAGATGTTGGAAATGCCACAGGAAAAGGAAAAAAAATACAAACAAAATGCAAAAGGGCAGCATAAAATGTGAACTCTTAAAAATAGCCTCAAATTCTGCTTGCTTAACCTGGCATGCTATTAAGCTTGCCTACAAAAGCTTGCAGTTGTGTGGTGGTGATGCTGCTGCAGTTTGAGTTTTAATGGCATGAGAAAATGCAAGTTTGCTCTTCTCTCCAGTCAGAGAAAATTACAGTGTTCCTGTGCCATCAGTTCTAATGATGTTTCCAGTTTTGTGAGAGCCAATTTTGCAACATAAATGAAATAGGCGTATCTTTCATTTCTACCCTGAAAATACACCTTGTGTTAATGCATCCCTCTGTAATTGATGGATTGCAAATGTTGAGCTCTATCACATCATCAAAAGGCTTAGAGGTTAAAGAACTTCTTACTGAACTGGAAGTGCAATCCAGTGGTTGAAATTATTGCTAACTCTAGACAAGATGCTATAATTTCCTTTCAGATAATATAGGAAGCCAGAGTGGCGTAAAACTTCTTGTTAGAACAGATTGTGCTGTGAGAGAAACTCCCATTCATAAAGATTTCTAGCTTTTGGCATAAGGAAATGAAATGTATGGGAAAGAAATACTAGGGGAATAGAAGTCCAGCAGTTTAAACTTCATTCTAATTACTGCAAATATATAGAACTTGAGAGTTATTCATATCTGTCTGTATTTACTGTCTGTAGGCAGTGATTAGTATTAAGTGTTTAGTTCTTGACAAACATTGTGATTTCTGAGATGAATTGGCAGGAAATAGTGAAGCACACTGAAATATGAAGATTATATAGAATCAATATAAGAGAAGGGATTGTCTAGGACCTTTCCAGTCCTGTTGGAGTTCAATACTCTTCTGTGGGATCCTGGAACAATCCCAAGCAGATAAGGACATGGAGCAAAATGACCTGGTGTATCTTACCTATTTCTTCTTTTTGGTAATGCCATGTGGTTCCAGTTCCCTCTGCTCCTCCTGAGAACATCTCTGCTGAAGCTGTGAGTTCAACCCAGATCCTTCTGACATGGACTGCAGTCCCTGAGCCCATGCAGAATGGTCTCATCCTAGGTTACAAGGTATGCAACTGGAGTTTCATGCTTACTTAATTTTTAATGCATTACCTCAATATGTTTTTGCATTTGTTATATATTATTCACCTACTGGGTATTTGTATTATTCATGAGTCAGCTGGAGGAGCTATATTTGAAAGGGATTGGTAACTATAATCTAATTTGGGAGGTTTGTGGCAAGGAGGAATCTAAAATGCCTACCCCTCGCTTCAGTCCTCGTGTAACAATCTCTTTCTTTCTATATTTCATACACGTTTATTCTGCAGATACTTTTCAAAGCAAAAGATGTAGACTCTGAACCAAAGAGCCAAGTAGTCAGAGGTAACCACACTCAGTCTTTCCTGCTGTCTGGCTTGAGGAAATACATGCTCTATGAGATCCAGCTATTGGCATTCACTCGCATTGGAGATGGAGTCCCCAGCTCTCCTCCAGTTATAGAAAGAACCAAGGATGATGGTAAGTTTGAAGGTTAGCAAAACATCTTACTTGATCCAAACTTTTCATTCTTTTAGTGATGCAAGTGTATTACCTGGTGTATTACCTGGTGTAACTCAACCTTATTCCATTGGTCATGGGCAAAAGATTTGGCACAAACACATAAAGACAGAGAGTCCTCTATTTCCCCTTTCCCTGCAGCTGATGAAGAGGAAAAACTTCTGAAATTGTGCTCTGAAGAGTGTAGTGGTGGAGACAATTTCTATTGAAAACAGTTTTTAGAGTCCAATTATAAATTCCTATTGAAGTTCAATCATGCTCTAAAAAAAAATTAAAAGGAGTAGAGTGCTGCAATTGAAAGCAATAAACAAATCTGGGTCTGACTGGGCTGAAGGAGAGAGATGGAAATTGCAACTTCAGTAGTGCAGGGTTTTTTTCTCTGAAAAGAACTGGGCAGTGACCCTGAAAAATGATCATACCAGCTTCTTCCTTTTGCAGCTTCCTCCAGCACTTCCCATGAGCTCAGGGACCCCTGAGTGCACTTGGATGTGTAGAAGGAACCCAAGCAAGCTCCTCACCCTGGTGCCTGGTGTCTGAACACCTTACTGTGGTGAGATCATGCCTCCTGATGCAGTTTTGCAGATATTTAGTTCTGCACATAAAATCTTCTTGACTTTGCAGATGCTCAAGTTACTTTTTGTTTCATTACCTTTTCAGTGTTAGGGTTAATATCAGTGTGAGAGGCTTCTGCTTATTGCTCCCAAGGAAGATAAACACACAAGAGAAGTCTCTTTTTTTCATCAATTTTTTTTCATAATAGTAATTGGAATAAACATTGGTTTCTATAAGCAACTTCATTAGGGTAGTTTGGTTGGGCTGAAAGCACACTCAGGCTTCTGACTTAACAAGGTATTTTCTGTGGAGTGCAGGGAAGGAATAAGAACATGCCAGGACAGAACAGGGACAGCAGCTCCCTGATGGGTTTTGAGCCATTTTCTCAGCACAGTGCCTGTGTGGAGACTTGGCTTTTCTTTGAAAGGAAACAAAGAGAAATTCCTGTTAGCAGAACTCTGCAGGGAGAGAAGAGGCACTCACTGAAATGTACATATCAGACTATAATGAGAAATATTTAAACCTGTTTGTTTTAGACAGCCCCATTATAGCAGTTCCCTCCTTAAGTGCATGCTGGCATATAATACAAATTGCTCTTCCATCTCCATACCCCTGACATAAATATGTTGTGTCTCCTCTGGGCTCAAATTAATTAAAAGTATCATCAGGGGTAATGCAGGTGGAATTTGTGCTGAAGGGGAAATTTTGTGGATGCTGATGTATGAATTAGAGTCTGTTCACCTTGTGAACCTGGCATGGTCAGTGCAGCCACCAGCCTTCTGTGTGAATGTGTATCTCACCTGCCCCAGGTTCTCCTGCTCAGACCCAAGTGTTTAAAATGCATGTGTGAAATCAGAAGGCAGTTCAGAACTAATGCTGATGGCACATAAAGAAGGTATTATTCAGTTCCCTGGCACAGCTTCATGCCATACCCTTGGCTCCTATTGCTGGTCACAAGAAAGGAGAGCTCAGCTCCTGCCCTTCTGCCTCTCCTCATCAGGAAGCTGTAGGCCACAATGAGCTCTCCCCTCAGTCTCCTTTTCCCCAGGCTGAACAAACCAAGTGACTTCAGTTGTTCTCCATACAACTTCCCCTCAAGACCTTTCATCATCATCTTTGTGGCTTCCTCTGGATGCTCTCCAACAGCTTTATATCCTTTTTTTCTGTGGTGGTGCCCAAAACAGCATGAGGTGCTCAAGGTGAGGCCACACCAGAGTAGGAGTGGGACTGTCACCTCCTTCATTTTGCCATGTACAGGATTCCTCAGGACAAATGTATATTATATAAGCATGGAGATGCTTCCAAACATTAGAAAGAAGTTCATCACCACGAGGGTGGTGGAACACTGGCTCAGGTTGCCCAGGGAGGTGGTTGAGTTCCCATCCCTGGAGGCATTGCAGGTGAGGCTTGCCAGGGCTCTGGGCAAGCTGCTCTAGTTGGGGATGTCCCTGCCCACTGCAGGGGGGTTGGACTAGATGAGCTCCAGAGGTCCCTTCCAACCCAAACCATTCTAGGATTCCATGATCTACATGTTACTGGGGAGATCTAGCTTGAGCTGCCTTCTGTGCAAGGTGAGCAGAACACTTGTAACTCCTCTGAGCTGCAGTGCTTGCTAGCAGGATCTCTGTTTTTCCTTGCAGCCCCTGGCCCACCCGTGAGGCTGGTGTTCCCTGAGGTGAGGCTGACATCTGTACGCATTGTTTGGCAGCCACCAGAGGAGCCCAATGGAATTATTCTGGGTAAGAGCAAGCAGCAAACTCAGGATTGGGCAGAGAGGGCTGGAGACCAGAGTGAACTCTGGCTGTTGGGTTTTCCTTCCCCTTGCACTTCAGATTAGAATCTACACATAAGTAAATATGTGGCTAAAGAAAAGAAAGTATGTTGGTGTCAGCTGAGAGACAAGATACCCTCTGCTGAGGAGGAAAAATCTGCCCAGCTCCATGCTGTGTGTTATCCTGAGCCAGAATTACACATTATTCATGGCACTAGGTTTGAATTGTCAGTTGTCTTCCTACCTGTATTTGGCTTTGTAACCTGTTTGGCTGGTTGTTGGGCAAGCTGCCTGTAGACCTGCAGCACAAGAGAACTGGATTTTCCCTTTCTTTCCCCAACTTGCCTTCACCCAACATTTCAGTGCTTCCATTTTATTGCTTCCTTTGGATAATACTGTCTGACAGGTCACAAGGAGTTAACTCAGATTTGGCTTTTCATCAAAGGAAATAGAGGCAGCAAGGCATGACAGGAATTTGTGAAACACCTCCTTACCTTTCTGCTCCCATAACTCTTGGGTTGCCTTTGCAATATGTACACAAGCTGCTACTTGTACTTACAACCTGAAGACTTTGACAGTGTAAGAATCCATTCCTTCCTCTAAAATTAAAGTAGCTAATAGTTACCCAGCAGTTTTGTGTTCTCTGCTGATGTTAAACACATTTACAGTTGTTCTAGCTGGTGAGTAAAGACTTGTTTCTCAATTCTTAAAACAAAAGCCAAAGCTTTTGGGTTTTGTGATATTCTCAGTCTGCCAGGCCTTTCTGCTTCTCATTTCACTGCCATCAGCCAGGCTTGCATGTTTTAGCAGTGTTTCCCAAAGCCTTCATTCACTGTTGAGTGGATGTTGCCTACTTCCAATGCTGCTGCATTAGTGGTGTCTCTTTAAATAACAAACCAGTCTTGCATTGCCTTTAAACCTTGAGTCAAGAACTCAAAGGGCTTGCTCAGATATGTAATTTCCCAAAGGGATCCAGATGCCTGGAAATGCAGAGAAATCATCAGATGGGATCTGAGGGCAGACACTGCAGGGATTTTCTGAGCATGAGAAAGAGTTTGTGTGAAGCTTGGCAGTGGTTAGCTCCAAGAGACAGATCCACACAGGGTTTCTCTGCAGCTCAGGGAAGCTTGGCTTCCACGTTGTCCTGTGGCTTTGATTTGTTGCTTTTCATTATGGAACTGTGTGCCCTAGAAGTTGCTCTCAGTAGAGATTGGGATTGGAATCACAGGATGTGGTTAAGGAGAAAAAAAGCCATTTGATAGAAATGATGAGAGAGTACAAAAAAGAGATTCTGCTCTCCCAACTGTGCTCCAATGTCTCACATTGCTGCACTTTGTCAGCCTGATTTGCTGAAGTTGCAAGCTTGGTGAAGTGGCAACTCTCTTTTATTGTGTCTTTGCAGAGTGCTTTGTGCAATGCATCCTCTTAGTTGGATCTTACTCATTGCCACTAGCTTGATGATAAACTCATACAAATGCAGGGTTGGAAGGAAAGGGAAAGGGTGTCCCGTATGGAATGCTTGGCATGCTTAGCATGTAGACTGTTGTTTCCAATGTCTTGCACAGTTCATTCCCAGTAACACATCCCAGAATACTTGATACTGTCCTGACTTGACTTTTGTGCAACCCTGATGGTGTAACTAAGTAGGTTTATGACCCACTATTAATTCCTACCTTTTTTCTGCAGTACTCTTCCAGGTGAATCAGTCTCTCTTTTACATGTACACTAAGCTTTTTCTTCCTAAGTGAGATAATTTGCTGGTGCCTATATTGAATTTCATCTTACTGATTCCAGACCATCTCTCCTCATTATAAAGATCATTTGAAATGACACTTTTGTCCTCTAAAGTGTGCACAGCCACTCATGAGTTGGTTTCATTTTTAGAGTTTGCAAGTAGATTGACAATTCCATCAGCCAGGTCATGAATGAGAATATTGAACAGAACCAGACTCGTTCAGGAGGTGTCATGAGAGCTTGCTTAATGTGTCCTCCCAGTTTGTTAGCAAACTGTTGATAACAACATTTTGACTTCTTTTTCTTGACTTGTTCAAGTCAAAATGTGTAGTATTTTTCATAGGTTCTGTTTCTCTCTTTTGCTTGTGATGGGATTCTGTGCAACCATATTAAAGCCTTACTTAAAGTCAATGTGGATCACAGCTACTCTTCCCACCTGGCCAATTACACTGTCAAAATGGAAAATAGATTATCTGATATTTATTACTTGCTTCAGACAAATACATATTGGCTGTTCCTTGGCACTTTATTATCCTCATGGATGTTTGTGTGTTGAACCATATTTTTTTGTTAGGAACTTTCTGGATATTGAACTTTAGCTCAATAAAGTCCATAAATCCTCTGGTCAGTCTTTCCCCATTTTTAAAAGACAGTATACTCTGTTTGTCCTTCTGTAATATTCTGGGATGTCACCTGTTCTCCACAAGCTTTTGAAGTTAATCACTAATTACTCAGAGGTGACTGCAGCTAGTTCTATAAGCACCATAAGGCAGCTTTCATTGGGCCTTTCTGACTTGATTACATCTAGCTTAACTAAATATCCATTAACCTGTTCTCTATTCTAGCCTACATCCCTTCTTATATAGTTGTCAGTTTTAATTTGTGTTAAGTACCTAGTCAGCATCCCCTTCTTTGTGTGTGTGAGAATGAAGCAACACAGGTACCAGCCTTCTGTTCTCCCTCACCTATCTTGTGCTCATCTTTTCTTCTCACTAGTTGACCTGTCCTCCTTCTGCCTCTCAGATTTCTAATGGATGTGTAAAATCTTTCTCATTGCCTTTGATGCCCTTTAAGTTATAATTCCCTTTGCACTTTACTGTTCTGATTTTGTCCCTACATGCTTGTGCTGGCTATTTATACACTCCCTTAGACATGAGTCCTGTTTCAACTTTTTGTCCAATTCAGTTTTGATTTTCAGGTCATTAGTGAGCTCTGAAGGCAAACATTGGCCTCTTAACATCTTTTATCTGCATTGGATAGTTGTACCTCTTTTTTTATTGTCTCCTTTAAAATTGTCAGCTAACCTGAATTCCTTTTTCCCTTAGAATTCCTGCCCAGGGGGACCTTACCTGCCAGTTCCCCCACTTCAACTCTTTGAAGTCCATTGTCTTTATTCAACAGTTCTCTTTTATTTTTTTTTTCTATAGTAGAAGTATTAAGGTTCATGAAGGAAGTGGTTAGCTGCCAGTGTCAAAGAGAAAAAGTAAAAATTACTCATGCTGGGTATTTCTGTGATCTTCCCTACGAAATCAAGTGTGCTTCAAAAACAGATAAAAAACAATGTGTTGTGTTCTAAGTAAAGGTTGCAAGTTTGGGTTTGGTTTTTTTCCCTGTATGTCTTTTAAATCTCATTACTGTAATAAACTTTAAAAACACCATTGTAACTCCCACAGTCAAGTGCACTGAAATGGAGTTGCTGGGGAAAAAAATAAGTTCACATAATTTTGTGTGGTGCCTTTCTATTCATTAGTGGGGTTGGAAAGAAAAAGTATTTGCTTTGCAAGAGCAACTTACATTCCAAGCCTTTGAACTAATGTTCCTGCTCTGCTGGCTTTGTCCTACGAGAGTACAAGCACCTTTGCAGCTAACATGTTTGTAATCTATATCAAAACATGCTCTAGCATTTTGGTGAGAGATTAGGAGGATGAAATACTGGCAGGCACCAAGAGGGAAAACCACTTGTTTGTTTAAATATTTAACTCTGGAAGACTGCTAGATATTTCCATGTCTCCTTTTGGAAATGTTTACTGAATCACTGACTAGTCTGAGTTGGAAGGGACCCACAAGGATCATTGAGTCCAACTCCTGCTCCTGCACTGATTGATACCCCAAGAATCACACCATGTGCCTGAGAGTGTTGTCCAAGTGCTTCTTGAGCTCCATCATGCTTGGTGCCATGACCACTTCCCTCAGGAGGCTGTTTTAGAGCCCAGCCATCCTCTGGGTGAAAAACCTTTTCCTGATACATAGGCTAAACTTCCCCTGACTCAGCTTCAAGCTATTTCCTCTAGTCCAGTCACTGTCCACAAGAGTGAAGAGGTCAGTCCCTGTCTCTCCACTTCCCCTTGTGAAGATGTTGAATGTGGCAGTGAGGTCCAGGAACTGAATTCAGGACTCACAGATGAAAATTGAAGTCAGAAAGGACAGAGTCCTCCTTGGATGCTGACCACTGAAGGAGAGGCTTGATCCTCATGATCCCTCAGCTTTAGGCTGTATATGATGCATATGAAATACAATCCCTAGTTGGTCAATTTAGGGTCACCTCTCCTGTCTGCTCCTCTCCACAGATGTGACCATTTACTTGTTGCACCCCAGCGTGGGGCACAAGATCTAGCAGTGACCTTGGTCTCTGTAGGAGCGAGTGCAAGCAAGATCCTTTCTGCACCCCAGTGTTTGGTAGTAGTCATAAACACTGAGCATTATCACTTCTAGGAGCTGATGCTGGAAAATTATGCTATTAACTTCAGGAAGTGCAGTCACTGAGAGGAGATTGAGCTGAAAAGTAAAATCACTGAACAGAATAAGTTCTGTTCTGGCTCAAACCAGGACATATGTTAACTTCTAGCTATAAGCTTCCCCTGAAAATGAGAGCTCAAGCTGCATCCTTCCAGGCTCTGGTTAGCATTCCTCATGACATCCTTGTATTTAGCGTTTACCTGAAGCTTATTGCAAAAGAGTGTAAGAACTCCACCGAGAATTAGAACCAAAATTGGATGTAATCCACATTTGCAAATTCATATTTTGATCCTAGGCTGCACTTGCACACCCCCTGGCCCTTAAACAGATAAGCAATAAAATCAACAAACTGGATTGCTGCTCCACTCAGCAGCCCCGAACCTCCCGAGAGCTTTTGGCTTCCCCGAAGTTCGGCGACAAATTAAGCAGTGTGTTTGTATCTCTGCGGCACTGCGGCCTGCCTGAGCGAGTGCTGTCAGTTCTGAAGGGCTTTGTATGGTGATGAGCTGGAAAGCTTTTTTATATTCAGGATGTGTTGTCATCCTCCTGCAGTTTGCTTTGGGGAATCCACTGGTTGTGTTACAGTGACCTAACATGGAGCAGGCAGTTCAGGCTGGTGCCGTTTAGCGAGTTCAGAAAGCGTAGCTCAACAAAACTGCAAAAACTACTTCAAAAGATGCTAATGCACAAAGTAAAACCTAATTTCAATGAATAAATAAATTCCTGACGAGTTCATCTTTCAGGGCTTTGTTAATGCTGTTTTGGCCCAGTGAAGCGCAGAGCTCACAATAGCAGAAGAGAGTTGGGATCTAATACTGTGTGGGGAGAAAAGGAAAGAAAGATGAAGAAAACAATATGAATTCCTACTGACCATCTAGATAGCCTGCATTCTGTAAGATAGCCTCTGCCCCAAAAAGTTTGTTCTGATCAACTTTTAAAAGGTTTAGCGCTGCCGAAGGAAGAAGGACAAGGAAATGCTGGTGCCTGGGCAGCAGCACTGTGAGAGTCAGCACACCAAAATGAATACCACCTGTATCCCAGTTGAATTCCACCATTTGTGACAGTGTGCACCACACTGGAGTATGGCATTCAATCAAGAGAGTGCAGGAACTCTTGTCTGTGCCTTTTCTGTGAGTGAGCATGTGGCAATTGTCGCATATTCGCAGTGGGAAATAAGTGGCATTGATTTTGTCTAATAGCCACAGGTAAGATGAAAAGCTTCATTTTCACGCACTGACCTTCACAAATGAAGCATGCTAGGTTTGGCTCCCTTTGCTCTTGTTACAGCCAAACTGTGGTGGGAGTTCAGACTCTAGTTGGAGTATTAATTCCAAGACAGAGAGGTGGTCTCAGATGCTGTAGAAGCTTGTCTTTCAGAAGATGAGCAGAGGGTTGGCAGAATCATGTCATGACTGTTTTGTTTTCTGTTGGTTTGATTTGGGTTTGTTGGCTGCCTTCTGCCCTGTGTAACTCCGTGAAGCATTTAATCATACAACCCTATTCAGCTTGGGCAATAAAGCCCCACACCAGTTCTGGTATTAATTGATTCTGGAAGTCAGCAGCTGGCCTGAAAGTTACCATTGAGCTCCAGAAGTGAGAGCCTGATTCAATTGCTGGGCTTACAGAATGGATTTGAACATTTGGCAGATCCTCTTTAGGGGACAGTTGTTGCTAGTGGTGCGTGAGAACTCTGGAAGCCCTCCTTTGCACAGTTGGGTCATTAATAACACAGGCTGAACCGTGAACTCCTGGTTGCCAGGCAGGTTGGAAGGGAGGTTATCACTTACAGGCATCCACAAAATTATTAAGTGCTGCATGGTTGAAGCAGGACCTCACAGCCTGCAGGCTTCTTCCTTGGGTTCTGGGCAGGGGCAGCAATGCTGAATGACAGAAGAAGGATGCTTTTATTGGCTGGTCTCTGTACAGTTACAGGGGAGTGGGAGAGCTGAGAAGAAGGCGAGCACAAAAAGCAGTAGCAAGCCTTTACTTGAGCAGCACAAAGACAATGCACGATTTGGGCAATCCAGCTGCCGTGCAGCTGAAGAAACTTTTGTCTGAACCAGTGCAGAACAGCATGTGAGCGTGTGTGCTTGGGTGGAAAGCTGAAACAGAGAGTGTTTTCTCCAGCTGACATTATTTGTACTGAACCTATTCCTCTGCGATTCCAAGAAGTGACCAGTATGTTCTGGAAAGACTAAACTAGTTTTATGTCTTGTTGGTGTAAAGGATGGAAAGTGAAGCCACTTTTATGGCAGGTAATATTCAGTAGACCCTTGTTATGTTTCGCTGTGTGTGATTTGCCTCATAAAGGTACAGCCTCTAACTGGGGAGGGCTGCCACAGAGCAGAGGTTTATAACACTAAAGGAATTAAATTCTGGTCTCAGAGAAAGAAATAATTATGATAAACTAATAGTTTTGATGCTTTTTTGTCCCTGATAGGAAAAAAAAAATATCCTAAGCTTTTCTTTCTGTGTGGTTGATGCTGTGATTTCAGGCTATCAGATTGCCTACCGCCTGGCCAGCAGCAGCCCCAACAAGTTCACGACGGTGGAGGTTGGCTCAACAGTCAGGCAGTTTACTGCTACAGATCTCACCCCTGAGTCAGCATACATCTTTCGGACATCTGCCAAGACCAGGCAGGGCTGGGGGGAGCCTCTGGAAGCCACGGTGATCACAACAGAAAAAAGAGGTAACACTTGCAGCCAAAGGCTGAGGTACTTTCTGCTGCTTGCCCTGGAGCCTGTGCTGCACTTTGGGGAATTTTAATAACAGGCTACAGCCTGTACACCTCCTCCTCATCCTGTAAAGCTGCCCCAAACCATAGCAACACCATGATTTGAGAATCCTAGTGAGCAAGACAGACTTTTATGAGCCGCAGTTCTTCTAACCTGCCGGGCTGTTGGAGATTGATTTTCCATCAGCTGCTATATTGGCCATACGCAGCCTCCTCCTGCAGTCAGATCTTTTTTCAGCTCTCTTGTTTTCTAGAAAGATTGCAATCTTAAGAAATAAGTGATGGATGAATTATATTGATTAGAGAATGCAAAATGAGAGGCAGTGATGTTGCAGAATTTGTCCATGGCTCCTCCATTGTACCTCAGTCCTGACCTACTGTGTTAGTAATTACTCTGGCCTTTCACTGCCACACACTCGAGTGGAGTGTTTGCATCTGGATCACCCAGAATATTTCTGCTTCTTGCATCAATCATAAAATGATTATTCATGTTCTGAATCTTCAATCAAATTCTGTTCTGTAGGGAACTTGCTTGAAGAAAGCAGGAGGTACATTTGTGTAAATGAAACTAGGTGCTTAGATACCAAATATAGCAAAATGTGAAAGACATAGAATCATAAAATCATTGTGGTTGGAAAAAACCTCCCAGCTCATTGAGTCCAACTGTCCATCCAACAATACCATGCTCACCACTAAACCACATCCCCAGGATCCACATCTGTGGCATTACAGAACCTGCTGTGCATCATTGTGTCTTTCTAATGCTTTGGCCCAAGTAACTGCTCAATTCTCTAGTCTTAGAACAGATCTCTAGAGTGGTCAGTTAGAGAAATTATATTTTCTACATCTGCAGGAAGGTTTTATTTATTTCTTTATTTTTATTCAGAGCTAAAAGAAAATATATTGGTAGATAACAGGAGTGTGAGTTTTACTCTGATCTTGTACCATATACCATGTTCCACTGCAAAGCATGGATCAGGTCTCTTGAGCTGGCAAAGTGAAAACTAGCCAGGATAACTTTACCAGCATCACTGGATTTTGTGCCATGTGCTGTCCTGAGCCATTGTGCTCTCTGGATATTGATCTTTATGAAAGCTTCTCCCTCAAAAACTAGAATCATGCAACTTCGGTGATTTCTTTATGAATCACAGTTCGGAGAGAAGCACACTTCAGTAGTAACTAGGGCAGACTTCCATAGCTATCCTTCAACTACTGTTAGCACTTTTGCACATGCTTGTGTGCCTGGTTCTTGGCTCATGGCTAGTATAACCAATTATATTTACGTTTAGTTCTTAAAATCTGACTACTAAGCCATCTCGCAAATTCTTTGGTGCAAGAATAAGTTTGTCCATGCTATTTGTCCATCATGTCTTCCTTGTTATTTTCCTATAATACTCCTAAGAAGAGAGGACATTGGCCTGATGTTCAGCCACCAGCAGTGAGGACCTGTGGGGTGCATTTCAGCTGCTTCTGGCCTGTCTGGTTGGTGTTAAAATTCCTACTGGCATAGCTCTCCAGGTCATATGCAGCCTTCCCAGCATTTAACATTGCAATCCTCAGAGAAAGCATCTCTAGAGCTGTATTAGGAAACTTAAAGTGCCTTTACTAAAGATGCTGTCCATCAAAGAGATTTATCAGCTCAAGGTTTCTTCCACCCCTGTCTGATTGCTGTCAAAGTGGGTGGAAGTTTAAAATCCATCATGTGGAAGTTTCAAAAAAGCCCACCATGGCCAATAAAGTGAATACTCAAAGCTCAGAGCTTCTCCTTTGCAATAAGATGTGCTCAGATTTCCCAGACCACGCACAAGCTGTTGCTGGATACATAATAGCTTAAGGCAGAACTCCCAGCTCTGCTGAGGGAACAATGAGCCCTCCTTGTTATCAGTGGTTTAGGGTTATCTTGAATAGGCAAGTCAGAGTATCAAATGAACCCTTTCTCTTTTTGATGGATGGCTCTGCTGTGTATCTTGGGCAGGCTATGGACCTGAGTCCCAAGGCACTGAGACTTTACCAATCCCATATGTAAAGTGGAGAGAGAAGAATGTGTAATCTCACATCAGCAAAGTTGATATGAGGGGATGATACAGAAATGTATCCAGCGTAGCTATTCTACTAACAAGAAAATAAACAAACCTCAGACTTGTATAGGTGACAATAAATAGTCTTCAGTTAAACAATATTTGATTTCCATTAGCAAAAATGTATTTAATATCCTTGCAGTCCATGATACTAAGATAGGCATGAAAATTCCCTTGAAAATTAGCAAAATTGGTCACTCTTGTCCTTTAAATTCCTTGGATAATCTCAGTCTAAATCTTTACATTTTACAGTGATACCTGTGATTTACAGCTCCCAAGCTGCATTGTAGCTGTATTCTCCAGAGGTTCTTCTGTAGAGCTTTGAGTCTACATAGTGGTATGACACCCTTCAGAATAGTCAACGCTAGTGATCAGGGCAGAACTGAGTCAGAAGATATAACTGCAACAAGAAATTAAAAGTAGTCCATTGAGCCATGTGGCCTGACCTTACATTGCTGCACACTTACCTTAGCATTTGCTTGTTGCTGAACTCCCATCAATAAACTCTTTGTACTAACGGTTTTGTACAAACAGGCAGGAAGTATCTCTTGCAATACAGGAGATCTCCCATTAGCCACAGAAGGAAACCCAATCATGGGAGACTGACTGCAAGATCTGACCTGCCCAAAACTGCCAGCTGGTTAAAGCTTATCAGCAGAGAGTATTAAATCCCTGCACGCCACTCGCTTCCTCTGATAGAATAACCCTGAATACCTGTCTCAGCCTGTCAATGTAAGGCATTGACCTTTTGCATTGTACTCGGGCTCACAGGCTGCTGGCACTGAGGGCTTCCTCCAGCTAATAGCTTACAAATCTTTGGGCACTGATGTCAGCAAGAGCATGCTGCAGAGAAATGCCAAAACATATAGGAAATGGTTTCAGGGGCTGGCAGGGAAATGAAGTGCTCGCCATACGGAGCTGTGAGGGATCAGGCAGCCAGAGGTGTGTTTATGGAAACAAGTGCTGATGAAGTTGAATTGAATTGCTTCTCAAAAGCAAGTCACTGCGGTGCCTCCAATCAATTTCTGCTTTATTACATGCCACACATTTTAATCAGAATCAATAATCTTCATGATAAACAATTAAACAATTATTCCTCACTCTATAGAGTTTCTCTATTGAAATCGATGGAGTGCAGAGACACAATGACGGGAAAGGAGATCTATATTGGAACAGTTGGGGACTGGCATGCTTACACCTGCATTACCATTCCCTGCTTCATCTAAAAGGTGTACCTTAATTACTCTGGAGAAATCTCCCTCAGCACTGCCTGGTTTGACTTTGCAGGTTCAAGGTTAATGGGTATGAAGGAAAGAATTGGGGAGGTCTGGAAGGGAACTGCAGCAGGTACTTGAGCCCCAGCTCTGCACTAACTCCAAGCTGGGGTTTGGAAGCAGCAGCAACAAAAGGAGCTGCTGCTGATGATTTCCAGTTCCTCACCAGAGAGAGCTGGTGCAAGATTTGAGTATTGGCTTGGACTCTGCTACACACCAGCCTGTTCCAGCTTATCCATTCCTCTTTTTCCTGCCTCAGGTTAAAAAGTGAACCAGTTTACATGCAAATTATGACGAAAGAGCAATTGCAGCTAGAAGCTAGCTGAGTTTCAGTGAAGTGTTCCTTTAGCTACTGGTCCTAATGATTCTTCCTTAGCTTGCCAGGCTAAGACTCCTCCAAGTTTGAGGTTTGGTGCTAGGAAGGTGTATATTCAATGGTGAACTTTTATGCAGGGAGATAAGAATCAGTTTTCCTGCTCTTCTTTACAGTAAAAGTTTAGCAAATAGGATGACTTGTATACTTCGTGGGGCAAATCCAAAAGTTCAGTCTCCTTTGGCGTTACCGCTACGAAAATCTGATCAGGCTGTCACTTTTTATGTTAGCTTGAATTTCCTCTTACAACAGTACCAAATTATGGTTTAATTGCAGAACGACCAGCACCTCCCAGGCAGGTGGTGACCCCTCAGAGAGATGTGTCAGCACGGAGTGTGCTGTTGAAGTGGGTCCCTGGAAGCGATGGATCTTCACCGATAAGATATTTTACAGTACAAGTGCGAGAGCTGCCAAATGGAGACTGGCAAACCTACTCCTCTTCCATCAGCCACGAGGCAACATCCTGCCTTATTGAAAGGTACTGTATGAGCCCAGGCTAGCATAGGAGGAATTCCCATGATTTCCTGTGCCAGCAGTTAGGAAACCAAAGCAAGCATCACTCAGCTTCACAGTCTTTTTGGGGGGAGAGAGGTTAAGTGAGGTCACTGCTCTCATTGTAGAGGTGGTGGTATGAACAGCAGTTGAGAGATTTGCTGAAGGTCATGCAATAAATCTAATTAAAGTTGAATTGCAATGGAGCCCTTCCTGAGAGCTCGACACCATAGATAACACTACTCAGCCTAAACCATATGTAGCTACACAATGCTCTATAAAATACAACTAGTTAAAAAGCCTTTCAGTAGTGACTGGTGTTAAAATCCACTCTCAATGCTGCATTGCAATTATCTCTATATAAGCTTTTCCAGATGAAATGAGACCATTTTTATCTGTGTTTTCCATGCTGAAGCTTATAGATAGCATCGGAATGTTGAAACTTTGTTATTCAGACTTGGTTATATCCTCAGCGATGCTGTTGTAATTAAAGTCCTTGTAACATCTGTGAAAGCAATTGAATGTCTGTGGGAAGGTACTTGTTTTGCTGTCCATTTCCTCTGTTGACGAGCTAGTACAAATCAGATTACTTGTAAAAGGCTGTGAGCTTTTGGAGTGTCAAGTATTTAAAGCATTCAGATACAGATTTTTCAGTTCTGCTATAAAAGTAGTAAGTGACTGGTATATGGCACCTCACTGGTCATGTGCCAGAAGATAAAGATATATTGCTATCTTTTTGTCTAACTGTGCAGAGAAAAAAAAAGGGGGAAACAATTGATAATTATAGGTGCAAATACAGACCTGATACATTGACCTTGGAGGTGTTATACCCAACTCAGATTACACCCGCTATCTTTCCAGTCATAACCTGTAAAATTAAGGAAGCCGACTGTGTTATTTAGACTTGACATTGGCATTGCAGAAAACAAAAATCAAACCAGATGATTCAAATGACTGTGGGTAAGTAACAGTGTCCTAATGGTGACACTACTGAAGAAGATTTCTCTCCCTGTTGCTAAAAGCATTTTCCTGTGAAAGTCCAGAGGAGTAGCCCATGCGTGATGTGAGTGGTGCCCATCAGAATGCATTATCCCTTGATGTTTAATCATTCCATACAAGTAACATTCCTTGGGTTTGTAGTCAGTGTTACATCTGCCAGCTGATGGCTAGACACTACCAATTAATTAGCTAAATCCTCTGTAACTTACAGCTCTGCTTCTCTGGCCTCTGCACATGACTCAAAAGACAGCCTCCCCCACACCTTCCCCTGCCAAGGCAAGACAGAAGAGTCTTTGCTGAGGTTATGTCAGCTCCAAATCACTCTTTGCATATCTTAGAGCATTGCATAGATAAAAGAGCTGCAGGGAACATGTTGTTAACTGTTTTTATTAAATAATCCAGGTAATAGCATTAATTTGAAATTCAGGAAGAATAAAATGCACTGATCAAAAGCTATGGGCTAGAGGATTAGTCAAAAGGCTGGTGCTCTGAATTCCAGTGCCTGCTGGGCACATCACTTGCCTCCTCTCTACCTGTCATCCTCATCTGTGCACTGAGGATGAGCTGACCCACAGCTCTGGTTTTGAGGATATTTCAGGCAAAGCCCCTTGAAAGCCAGGCTTTGCACAGCCATGCAAAACCCCAGCAGCAGCACAAGCCTCAGTCACAGGCTGTTCCATGAAGTGCAGCTTCATGGCTGTTTTCTGGAGCCCCATTCAGCTATGAATCCATGTGTATCTTCAGGCTCACATGGATTCTGAGGAGGTGCTGATGGCAGCAAGGGTGTGAAGAGCTCCAGGTCATGAGGAAGCTGAGGGAGACTGCAAAGGAAAGGCAGCATGGAGATAAAGTGCTCGATGACTTTGGTTGCCAACAGGCAGGTTCTCTGTAGAGGCTTGTGCTGAGGCAACTTGTGGTGATGTGGGAGATTTCATCCCTTCTTTCTTACACTCCACAGCTTGAACCCGTTCACCTCTTACAAACTGCGAGTGAAAGCAACCAATGACATTGGAGACAGTGACTTCAGTGCAGAGACTGAGGCAGTCACAACTCTGCAGGATGGTAAGGGAGAAAGAGAGGTGTGCTGGGAGCCAGGGGGTGGGCACTGGGTTGGCTGGACCTACTACAATGTGCTCTCCACTGGGACAGCAGAGTGAAAATTCAACAGCCAATGCAGTTTTGCTCATAGCAGATTGATACAGGTAGTAATGAGATGTGGCTGAATTAAAATAGGCAGCCTTAAGTGTCCTGCTGTGCCCTCTGATAATGAATCATACTTCCAGGAGTCTCAAAATGGAATTAAATTCCGTTGGATTGGCTTCCAAACTCTGCACTAACCATTATCTTTGCAAAAGTTGAATAATTTAGAAGAGATCATTAAAAATAAATGCAGAACTATGCATACATTTGAAGAAGTTTCTTCAATTGTTTTCACTCACAATCCACATCACTCTGCAATATGGCAAAAATTGCTGAGGTGTAAGTAAGAAAGAGTATGAAGCTCCTGGAAAAATGAGCATTTAATCCTGCAGATCAGGGCTAATAAACTGTGAATGACATTGACAAGGCTTTTATTTTTAGCCTTAGAGATCAGCTTCTAATTCCTTGATTGTATAAAGTCAATGCCTGAATGCAGAAGTAGCTGCTGGAGAAAGGAAGTCTGCAAAGTGAAAAACCATCAGTATTTACCCTTAGCTGGGGAAATGGGGTAATACAGGGATACATATATATATATATATGTATGGTGCTAGGAACTAGCTGGTGTTTCATACAGCTCAAGGAATGACTAGTTAAATATGACATTGAGATATAAAAATAGGAAACAATTTTGCAAAGGAATGTTTAAAGAAGGTGATCCTGAAATCAGAAAAGCAGAAGGTAGAGCTCAAGATTATCCTAAGTTAAACAAGAACCCGTGTAATGCCTGAATAATGTGCCTAGCAGCCTTTTAAAGACATCCTGACTCTCCACCTTCCTGACCAGCAGTTGCTATATGGTGCAGGCTGTAACTGGTACTAATGAGGCAGCACAGGCTCACCGTTAAGGAATTTAAACTTTTATTTTCAATACTCTTTGAATTTACTACAGTGAATCCAGAGTTGTGCTTGACCTCCCCACGATACAATAGGGAAAGATTGTGAAAGCTTCTCACCTCCTTAACAAACTGAGCATTTATTCCACTGAGCAAACCTGGTGCTGCCACTAGAGCATTGCACTGTGGAGGGCTGTCAGCTCCTGATAAGCCTTTGCTTCTTCGTGTTTGAGCTGCTATAGTATGTGTGTGTGTGCCTATGTGCTACAGGCCATGGGCACAGAGATGGATTAACCCATGGTAAATCAAGCCATCCTAAATCAAATCATCTGTGGCTACATGACACAGACCCCTAAAACCAACGTGAGCTTGCCCCAACTGTGGCAAAAATATCATGGAAAATTTGGGAGTGGTTTACTCACCCTTGCAAGCACACACTCAGCTGGTTTAACTTCTTTTCCAGTGTCTCTCCAGTTGTTTGTGAGGAGCTGGCACGTTGCAGCTTCCTCCAGATACATGCCCTCAGCTTTTCTCTTATTCCTGCTCAAGTTGCCAAGGCTGCAGGAAGAGTAAGGCATGCACAAGAAGTGGCTTCTGCCTGCACTGCAATATTCATGTCCACCACATTGCTTTTGAGACCCACCACATAGTAGCTGGGATAGAAGATTTTCTTCAGCAGCAAAGAAAGAGAATTTGATGAAAAAGCTGCCAGCTTTCCACCCTGTTGCTATGACTGCTTTAGCTTCCTTTTTTTTTTTCTTGTTTAGTTCCAGGTGAACCACCCAGCTCTGTGTTAGTAACTCCCCACACGACTTCATCCGTCCTTGTGCAGTGGCAGGTAGGTACAATGAGAAGTTGTGATGTTTCTGCAACAATTTTTTGGTTGCTTTGACTTGTTGGCCTTAACACTACATTGCAAGGGATGTTTTCCTGAGCTGGAAGTACTGTAGTAAAGTTGAAGGACTGCAGCTACTTCCTTATTTTTTTTCCTGATCTAGGCCTATATTTTAGTGGTTGGAAATTTCTGGCAGTTGCTTTTACTTTGTGCACCGTGAGGGGAAAACTTGGGAGGTAGAGTTTCTGTAGTGCTGCCCAAGATCATTACTTGTACAGATTCTCCTGTCCTTTCATTGATATCAATAGATCTTCATCTTTACACTGAAAGCATTCAGCAGTGTCCAGCATTGGTAGAGATCAGGTAATCAAAAGCTCACTTTGGTTCACATCACATACTGCCTCCTTCAGCTGCTGGAATAATCAGAAGCACATGCTGTGCCTGAGATGTTCATACCTCTGAGGAACTCCACATGCCCTTTGGGCTCTTTGAGGGCTACAAACTGAAGATATCTTCAGAGAAAAGAAAGGAAGTTTGAGCTCTCTGTAACATCTCTGAGTTGGATGTGAAAGTATTCATGCCAAGTCTGTGTTTTATAGAGGCATTTCTTCTGCTTGCCATTATCTTTCAATACTGGCCTCCTGGGAGATGCTGGAACATTTTGTGACCCAGTGCCTCAGGCTTCTTTTTGCAGAGTGAGCATTAATAGGGGGAACCCAGTGGGATACTGCACGTTATCCATAACCCATCCTGGAAAGGCTCTCCCCACCCTGCTCCTGAGACAATGTCCCTCACAGATAATAAGGATAACTTCGGACAGATTGCATTATAGTGAAAAATGTACACAGTCATTTACAGTACAGATGGGGCTTCTTGCATTTTTGGGAGAAAATATATGTATGAGAGTCTGTTTATTGCTCTGCAGCAGCACTTTAAAAATATGCCTGGTTGTACTGCTGGGTTGCTGGCCCAAGTTCATGCAGCATAATACTCAGCAACAGCATTGCTTACAGCATGTTGAACAAATAGATTTGTAGAATCATGGAACCATTAAGGTTGGAAAAGACCTCTGAGATCATCAAGTCCAACCATCAACCTGTCACTACCAGGCCACTAAACCATATCACTAAATAGAAGACATGTTGAACAGTTTTACCAAAAGAATTATGGAGAGCTCTAAATCTACCACCCCACCACAGTGAAGGAAAAAAGGGTATACAAAGAGAGGACAAAGAGGATGGGAGGCATGATGTACTGCAGGAATAAACCTTCCCCTAGCTGACTGATTATTGGTGTGTAGTTAATGTGAAATAGGTGCTTGTTGAGGTAATTGGATGCTTTTTGTTTCATGAAAATGGAATGGGGTGATTGTACCAGAGCTATCTCGAGGGAGTTGTGGGTGATTATATGTCATTACTACATGGATATTAATAGGTCCTGGTAATTCAGCCCTACTGTATTTTTCAAATAAACAAAAATCTTCAAGTCCTACAATACCCTCCAATTAAGAGCAAGTTTCACAGCAGTGTCTAAGAACTAATGTAAACTGAAAACAGCAGTCAAGCTAAATGCAAGAGTAGATTTCCAAGCAAAGCTAAATTTTTAACTTTGAGCTGTGTTAATAATTCACAAAACAAACTCTAGATGCACTATCTGTGCTTTCAGCTGCTTGGTCCAATCAGTCCATTATTTTTAAATTTAAAGTAGGAAGAAAATAAGTCATTTCCATTGAGGTCTGTGGTATCAATAATGCAAGGTTAGCTCTAGTGTTCTAAGGGATGGTACAGTTAACATCAGAATCATGTACTGTTCTGCTTCTACCTTAGAGATAACAATTATTCAAACCCACATTTCAGTCTCTTTTATTATTATTATTTTCAAATGGCACAGAAATGTTCCTCTTATTTCTTTACAACATCATGGGCTGCCACTCAGAATCATTTTACCTATTTCAGCAGATCCCTCAGGCCTTCCTACAAAATCCTAAATAATCCATTACATCAAAAGGAGAGTTTTGTCCATGAGAGACAGATAGGAAGGGGAAGACCTGACCTTTTAGCAGAGTACCCTTTTCAGGAAAGAATCATCATTTCCATGGCAAGGAGAACAGTTTTGAAGCCATTTATTTTCTGAGCTTTCCTGTCTTTAATTTAAGGGAGAAAAAAATTGGAGACTCCCTTGCAAGTGTAAGAAAACAATGCTTGTTATCAACAAATCAGTATTGTACCACAATATGGAATTAAGCTTTATCTGTTAGGCAGCTGTATGGCAGAGTAAGGAGTAACAGTCTCTCTCCACTTCTCTAGTTTTTTTCCTTTTAAGATTCTATAGGGTATTCTACCTCAACATTTCTTTCATTAAAAATAATACTAATAAATGGTTAATATAGGAAAAGACATTGAATCTTTCCAAGAGCAGCTTCCTTCTAGATAATAATCCAAACTGAGTCTGTGATTGGAGAGGCTGTTGAAAAAGAGGTTGATTTATTTTCCTGGTAAAATGGAGAGTGAGAGGGAATATGATTGTCCTTTTTAAAATACATTGTGGGAGTAAATACCCCACAGGGAGAAGAGCAATTTAACCCAAAAGGCAATGTTAGCACAGGAACAAATGGTTATGAACTAGCTATGAATTATTTAGATTAGAAATTAAATGAAGGTTTCTAACTGCCCAAGTAGTGAGGTTTGCAGCAGCTTTCCAATAGGAATTCTGGGAAGCAGAAAAAATCAGCTTGTTTTCTGGTGCAGGTGGTTCTGATTGTGCAAAGGACTTAGAACAGCTGATCTTCTGCAGTCTGCAGGGCCTAGTCCTGGGGATTTTTTTCATGTTCCTCACAGTCCTGTATTGCTAGATCATTCTGTAATGCAAATGGTAAGTAACAGTGAAACATAGTCAGAGCTTCTCAAAGGATGGAGCACGATAATGATCGTGAAACAATGATGAATGAGGTTCTCCAACCATGCAGAGCAAATACAGCAAGATCTTGGGATTGTTTGGATTGTATTCAGCAGGCCCTGGACAGGAAATGTGCTGAAGAAGGTGGCTTCCTGCAGGAGCAGTTTCTGCTCCTTTTCCTGGTAGCTGTGTAGCTTTCTTACACTCTGGTTCACATAGTTTGGTTTCCATAAACTACATTCTTTCTACTGAATTCCTTCAGCCCTCAGCCAAAGTTAAGTCCTTTGCACTGACACAGGACAGCTCTCTCTCTCTCTCTCTCCTCTTGCTGTCATAATGAAGTAATGGAAAATTCTTGTCATTTTTGGAAGCAGAATGCTAGGCTATTACCAAATATTTCTTGTAAAAATATTCTTACTCTCTTCATTAAAATTACACGTGATGTTACCTTCTATTGTGACAGCATTTCATGCCACCAGTTAATTTTTTCACAATGGATAGAAGTAAAATTCTCAAGACCGTGAGGCGAGATCATCATTAAAATCCTTTTCATTTATACTTTCAGCCCCTTAAATTTCAGTACAAGAATCTTTAGAAGATAAATGGCTCAGGGCATCTTTTCTTCTCTGCAATTCTTAGCCTGTATTAGACCCATGAAAGTGTATTTTTTTTTTTCCCCCAAACATGAAGAATCCCTTTGCTTGTCTCTATTTAAGCAAGCCATTCAGACAAAAATCTCCTTTTCAGTGTACTGGCTGTATATCTGAAGGAAGATATGAGGGGGTTGCTGAAGAATCCTTGCTGAGGTTACTATGCCTTTAAGCATCTGAGCATCTTCCAGCACATTGCAGAAGAAAAAAATAAACCTCTTATGTGGCCACACATAGCACACTGCTCCAAGCTGTGTGGAGGACAGTAGGGTTTGTCTCTGGGACTGGGCCTCTGCCACACACCAGAGTCCATCATACTGGAGACTCCTCTCCAAACACCTCTCCTGAGGCTATTAGACTTATTTTCATCTTCCTAATTCATGCCAGAACACACCAATTCTTTGTTATTTTCTCATCAGTCTTTCAGGAAAATAATGCCAAATGAAAAATGTTCTACAAATGATCCCTGAGGAAAAAAGCCCCAAAGGAAAGAGTGTCTTTGACAAAATAATTTATTTCTTCTCATCTCAGAAGAAGTGAAATACTGTTTTGCTGTTGCAGTGTTGGTGGCCAGCACTTGCATTTTCAGGGGGATGCTTATTTATATTCTCTATCACACACAAGTTTCTGTGGACCAAGAAGGAAAGAAGCTTAGCTCTTAGAGTAGTCCATCAGGTGTCAGTTTTTAAGTGAAGAGCCTTTGTAATTGCTATAGCTGAGGGAAACCATCAAGCTTGCCTTTGACTTGTTCAAGTTACACAACCTTGGACCCTATGCACTATTAATGGCTATTCCAGCAGAGCACACTGTGGCAATGCACATCTTAACAAGCTCCTTCTCAATGTGCCTGTTTTTCAGCCACCCAAAGCTGAGAGTCTAAATGGCTTGCTACTGGGCTACAGGATCTACTACCGGGAGCTGGATTACGACACTGGATCTGGAACTGAATCCAAAACTCTCCAGAACCCTTCAGCTTTAAGAGCAGAGCTCACACGTAAGCCTGTGGTTTGGACCCTATGATATCCCAAAATGGTTATTTGTCATTATACCAGACACTAGATGCCCTCTTGTCCCATGAAAATAACACACTGTTGTGTCAAAGAGTGCTGGGGATAATTTAACTTTTACACAATCAAAGTGAAGATGCTGGGAAATGGGAATGGCTTCTGTGTGATCAGCATCAGTTGTAAGGGTACATACTAATCTAGTGCAGCATGCTTGAATTGATGTCCTATCCCCTATGTATCCTCTGATTCCCTGCTTTCTGCTACCTCCATTTCATGATTACCCTGGTATAGTTTGTTCTGCCATCAGACCAAAATGAAAGGGACTTCATTTTCCTCAGCTGGGAACCTTTTTCTTTCTTTTCAGTAGTTTTTATAATTGACATTTTGTTTTTCTTTCTTTTTTTTTTTTCAGTATAAGAAAACAGCTGAGGAGATATCTTAAATAGAATTTGTATGATTTGAAAATGCTTGTCCCTATTTTGTAAGAAAATAGCAAAAATGAGTAAGAATTTTAAGGTGCATGCTTGCCTTGTTAGTCACTGGGGTTTTTGGCTCACAGGCAAAGAAGGTAGAGAGGGAGAGGAATAATAGACAAATGAAAAGGATTTGTAGACAAAGGCTAGAAAACAAATCAGAGGGAGGAATAGGCAGAATAAGATGATGGGAGGCAAAAATGTGAGCACACTATAGCCTGATAGAATATAGTCCAGCAATGAGATGTATAATATATAATATAGAGGGACCAACTTTTGTCCTCTTTGATGTCAGTGGAACATTCAGAATAAGATAATATTCACTTTAAGAGCAGCAGAACAGGATTGGAAGAGACTATTTTAAGATCTTACATCATCTTCCATGTTTCCCTGAACCCATAAAAGTGGTTTCCACAAATGCAAGAGTGATATTTGTGGAGGAGTGGGAAAAGCAGATGCTTTAAATGTAACATCAGCATGTAACTCTAACCTCACCTATCTGGTCAGTGCTGAATGAGACTTCTCAGACTGTACAGAGTTTCAACCAGGACAGAGTAGAGAGGTAAAGCTCCTATAGGTGTAGATATGCATAAGGTGGTTTTTTTTCCAGACAGATGCTGTATTACTGACTGTATATTATTGTGAAACAGTGACTTTGGATGTTCTTTAGTCTCTTCAAGCCAGGGAGCTTGTGAAACCTACTGGTGTCCTCTCTTTCCTCTTGTTGGCTGGCCCTCCAGCTACATTCCTAATAGCTGTAGAGTAGAAAAAAACATGTTGTAACTCTTCAGGGAGACAAGAGAGAGAAAAAAGAGGTGGAGACAAGTGTATTTTAAGAGAAATTTCCTTCTTTCTCCTCCTAATGTGACAATTCTCACCTGAGAACACCTCTGGTCCTCACTGACCTGGGGTTTTGCACAACTGAACATATTATTACAATTTGCTCACAGCAGGCGTACTGAATTCTATAAGTGAGAGTGTGGGAAATCTAACACACCTTTAAAGACACAGATACTGTCCTCTTGTAAGTGTTTGCTCTCTGTAACCTGTGTTCCAGCTCTTTACCCTGCAGCTCTTCAGGTTTTGAATTTTGCCTATTGAGAAATGCAGGTGTAATATACAGTGTTGAGATTTTCAAACACACACACACACACAAGAAATTATTTCCTTTTTACTTATTTGCTCTATTTAATCTTTGAGTCAGAACCTTTCTGTGTTGTGTATTTGTGAGATCCTCTGTTTCAGGAGGGAATGAAACAGCCTCGAGTGATGAGTGAGATGCTTTTGATGTGTTACGAGGGTGATGTGATTTTATTGCCCTTCAAGTTATAGTCCTAAAGCTGAAACTGTGTATGTGTGTGCTGCATCATTTGCCTCTGTCTCTGCTGTACATCATTGGCAATAACTATTTCCTTGCACTGTAACAAGCTTTCTGCTTTGCTTACCCTGAATAGCCCAAAGCAGCTTCAAGACAGTGAACAGCAGCTCTGCATTAACGACGTATGAATTAACACGTAAGTGCACATTGCCTCTAGATGAGACTCTTTGTAATGGTTCAAAATACACTATAGGCAAACTCCTATGGTTCCCCTCAGTGGATCGAGCAGAAATCAACACAGATTAATGATTCTGCTTTCTTGAGTTTCTTTTTCTTTAAGCCTTTGCTTTCCCTACATCAAGAAACGTTGATGATGAAGTAGGTAGCTGTTGTAAAAATCTGGCTGCTGGGAAGGTAAAACATTATTGACTGTAACAACCCAGTATTGCTGACACTAAATGAATTTTGATTCGCTTGCTACATATTTTGCAGTCCATCTGAGTTTAGCTGTATCACATCATTAGTCTTATGATTTGGGCATTGTGATGCTCAGGCATTCCACCGAGTAGGAGGCCAGTTTAAAGAAGACCCAATAAATTTATGTGCATCTCCAGAGGTGTTTTCAATTGGAAATGAATAAAATAGCATTCGACAGAGTTAAAAGGCAAGTTGCTTTGTGGTGGTGATGGTTCACTAGATAGGTTTTGCCCAAGGCTTTTGAGTCACAGATTGTGATGGGCTAAAAAAAATTAAAATGAAGCCCTATCCCCACTGAAACTTGCATGCATGAACTCTCATGTGTCCCATTTTCTTCCACATCCAGTTAAAGCTAAAATCTCCCTTGTGGCTTTTCATGGCAGCAATTAAAGTTTCCCTGTACAAGCTGCCCAGTACTATAGTCTATACAGCTTAACTATTGTTTGTGTGTTTGTTCACAAACTTAGCATTGTTATACTGATTTGCTTGCTACCTGTTTTGCAGTCCACCTGACTGTGGTGGTATCACATCAAAATAATTAGTGATGTCTCAGGTATCATTTACAGTGTGCCTGCAACTGGGGAATGAGGCTGGACTCAGAGCATAACACTTGTAAATACCTCCATGAAACTGAAATTAGACAAACCTGCATGATTAGGCTTCTTGAACCTGACTGAGCTGATGGCATGCAGTCAGCCACAGAGCTCAGGGTACTCTCTGATTCAGAGATAGCAGAGAAGATTATTGGCAAAAGGAGAAATTTGGACCCCTGGCCATGCGTGTCTTAATCAATTCAATGCTTATTTAAATACAGCAATTTATGTTATTGATTGCTCTCTTACTCTAATTTCGCTGTTAAATATTTTAGATGATAAATATTTCTGCTAAGATTGATTCTTTCATCCTGAAAATGCAAAATCTGCAATGAAACCACTCAGGCACTGCCTCCCCTAATGACATTGACATGATTCTACTCCACCCTCGTTTGCATCTGCTAATTATCCCCATACAATTGGATTTTTCTGGATATTTTCACACTGCTCTCACTCTTCTACCTCATCTGTCAGAGGAGTTTCTGTATGCCAGCAAAGAAATCATTTGCCTGGTGGCCAAATGGAGTCCAGTCTTCAAATTCTCCTTTCTCTTTGTGATTGATGTTCAGGCTGTGGTCACTTTGAGGGAGCAAGATACCCATGCAGTGCTTTGAATGGGAATCTAAGTTCCCCACTGCAGGTCTTCTGCATCCTGCTTCAGCTGTGACATTCTAGAGCAGTGCAGTTGCTAAATGACTCCTTAGGTTAAGGTCTCTGGGGTTAGGCAAAGGCATGAAGCCATCTTCTCTCCTGCCAGTAGAGATTAAAAGGAGCCCTTATGTTGAACATTCAAAGTCTTGCCTTTTTCTGTCATTAAAAATGACTTAGAGATGTTCTTCTAGCTAGTTACCCATCAGGAATGATACCTTTTAGTTGAGCACGATGAGGAAACACTGGAAAATCCTGCCATTGCCTCACAAAGATCTTTCATAATGTGTAAATCCTGCTGTGATGTCTGAGTTAAGGAAGGATGGAAGTAGACATTGCACTGTTGTATTATTCTAATGCTGTGTTTCACCAGAGAGAAGTCTAGTGATAGAGGTGATGGAATCTAAAAAAATACCTGTAAGGTAATATAATTAATAATATATAATATAATATTTTACTTTTTCAGAGTTGAAGAAATACAAGAGATATGAAGTACTAATGACAGCATATAATGTAATTGGTGAGAGCCCTACCAGCACACCAGTGGAAGTCTTTGTGGGAGAAGCAGGTAGGTAAAAGAAAAATCAGTCTTGTTTGTTGCTTTTTTTAAAGTACCACCATGTTTTCATATTCTCCAGATAACATTTAATATTTGTGCAGGAAAGGGATAATTTAAACAATTCCCCAGTTGTGATCACTAATAGATTTTGTAGCATGCTCTCCTGGAAGCAGTTGGCTCTGACAGTTTCTTGCCATTTAAAAGCCAGTTGGTCTACCATGGATAAAGGGAGACATGGCATTTGAAAGAAAGAAGAGGAATATATTCTTGGAGTTGCAGGAGGATGACTCTTCATGCCAAATTAGCTTGAGGGGGAAAAACTGACTCAAGTTAAAGAAGTGAAAAGTGGAGCACAGGAAAGCCACGAGGGAAAGGAAACAAAACTACAAAACAAGGGGGAGTTGAAGAGCTGGTTCTTTCATTTTATAGCTCTCTGTGTAGAGACATTGCCTGTGTACCACACCTTGCTCTATTTTTATGCTCTTGAAGTCAGGAAGACAGTGTGTCTAGTTTAATGCTAGCTTCAGAGCACAGATGATGACCACATTCAGGAGCATGTGCAATCCATAGCTGCATCCATCCTCTAGAGAAGCTGAGGGTCAGGGACACTCATCCTGCCTTTACTTGTTATGGATCAGTTGCATGAATCCAGGCTCTGTTTATGAAACAGAACTTACTGATCCATTGGAAGTCCAAAGGCAGAAATCAGGACAAGACAGTTTAGACAATTCTCTGAATGCTTGTGAAACAGATGATTTTGCAGAGCCCAGATAACCCACAGCTGAGGCTGTTCTTCTTGGGAAGTCCAGCTGAGAGGCACAGGACTGGAATAGCTGATGTCTTGCTCACAGCCACTAGGGCAGGGCTGTGTTTACAGTGGCCTCAGCTGGAGAGAGCTTGACACTGAAAGAGTTGTTAGTTATGGTATCAATTTCTGCAGCAGCATCTTTTGAAGCTTTGAAGAAGAACAGGTGACACACACCCTCCTGTTGTTCAGTCTGCAGCCACCAACCAACCTGATTACCCTTTTGTTCTTCTGTCTCAGAGCTAGGGAAGGAGAAGCTATCAAACCCAGTGCTAATTCATTTTATTATTAGTCATTAAATATTCTATTGCTCAAAACTAAGCAAAGCACAGTTTGGAGTTGGGTTTTTTTTTCCAACTCTACTTGCACATGTTTTTAAACTCTACTTAACCTTTTCATTTCACTATCATTCTCTGAAAACATCATAAATTAATCAGAGCAGCATGGTTCTGGAGAGACAGCTGGCAATATTGACATTTTTTTTGTCTCCTAGTTTGCTGTGTTGCTCCAACTTACTTCTGCAACTGCAGCAAAGAAAGCCCCAAGTGGAGCCAACTGTATCTGGCTTCAAAGTACATTTTTGTTTCAGAGCTAAATTATCTCCCTGCTGCAAACAGAGCCAGCACATGCCTTTGTACACATGTCCACAGCACAGAAAATCAGCTGGGGAGAAGAAGGAAATGCTGTTATCATTGTGTCTTTTAATCCCCTGGTCCAGGTCTTTGTTGTTGTAACTCAGACAGGGAACACAGGCCAATGGAAGGAGCAAAACTTGGGATGAAACTGAGCTAGTCCAGGAGACCTTCTTGCACAGGCAGTGCTGGTGTATCTGAAGTTGTAGAGTGACTCAGATGTTTCTTTAGAGCTGCTGGGTTTGTCTCTGGTTAGGGACAGTCCAGGTTCATGCAGTAGAAATGATGAATGTAGGATCTTCCCGCCGATTTTCACTCTTGTTGTGTGAAGTTATTACACTCTGTTTTATAACTGCCTCTTCCACCTCTAGAACTGGCTGTGATTTATACTGTGGGTAAAGTGATTGGAGCTGGTATTGCAATTTAAGTTTTAAATTGATTTGTGACACCTTTGAGTTAAAGTGTGCTGTGGAAATACAAGTTTTTGTTGTTACTGTTTGCTTGATGTTCTTACCCGTGGTAAAGGCAGTTAAGCAGTATGCTGGAAAAAAATGGGTCTGCTTGGCTTTCAGCAATGGGCCATCCATGGTAAAAGTAGAGAAACCCTTCCCAATAAACAAGTGCTGACAACACAGGCACAGCACTGCTTACAAAATGACTGAAGGGGACCAGTCCCCAGTCTGAAGGCTTCAGATAACTTAAATCTTAGTGCTGTTGAGCAGTGCTTCCTTCTGCTGTAAGAGTTGCAGTAATTCTGGTAGGCACAAGAACATTCCTCTCTTGGTTGTAAAAATGAATATACAGCACGTGCCTGTAGGAAAATGTGCTGATTTTAGGCCAGCTCAGTCAGAATACTCAGTTCTGTGCAGTTCTGCTGGGTGTTTCATACAGTGTGGAGCACCTGGAAATAATACTGATAGTTGATGTGCTGTTCAGCTCTCTACAATCTACAACTACCTGAAAGGAGGTTAGAGTGAGGTGGAGTTTGGGCTGTTCTCCCAAGGAACAAGCAATAGGACAAGAGCAAATGACCTCAAGTTGTGCCAGGGGAGGTTTAGCTTAGACACTAGGAACAGTTTCTTCCTTGAAAGGGTTGTGAAGCCCTGGAACAGGCAGCCCAGGGCAGTAGTGGAGTCAGCATCGCTGGAGAGGTTTAAACGATGTGTAGATGGGATGCTGAGGGACATGATTTATTGGTGACCTGGCAGTGTTGATTTGGTGGTTGGACTCTATCTTAAAGGTCTCTTCCAACCGAAACGATTCAATGATTCTGTGTCTGGTCCAGCCAGATGAGTGATGCAGGAGGAGGAGTGTCTGTAATTCATTCCTTCCCACTTTGGTTCTCCCCTGTTAGGTTTGAAGATTTTGCTGTCATTGTATCTGGATTTTTACAATAAAAGTTCCAATAATGAAGCTCCCTGACAAACTTGGGGGGGGGAAAGCCATTAAACCCACCCTTCTGGCAGTTTTGCTAACCAAACAAGTAAAAAGTGCTCAAACAGGGAGTGCTATTGAGCTGTACCCCAGCCAACAGTCTCTCAAGCCCAAACTTCAGAGTAACAGACCTCTGTATCCTGACTTGCCAGGTGAATGAGAGAGCTGGATGGAAGTAGTTTAGGGATTTTTGTTTGGGGTTTTTTTGCTACCCTAAGAGTTGGAGCAAAACCTTTTTCTTGTTACAGCAGCCCTAAGATCAATGCCCTGACAAAAGCTTCATTTTGAGTTCTGCCTGGCTGTTTGCAAAACTCACTGGTGTGGAGAGAGCAATTCTTCCCCACGTCAGGAGAGCAGGTTTGGAGTCCTTGTGCTGAGTACAGCCAGGAAGGATGTGCTGCCTGCTCAGTCTGAACAGAGCCACTTGTCCTTCCCCCACCTGCCTCCAGCATCTGGATCCCTCTCCTCTGTGGACCAGAAGCTCCTGGTAACATCACAGTTTTAGAGCTGGCTGCAGCTCTGCCCTGCTCATTAGAGAACTATGTGCATCTCCTGAAAAATGACAGCACAATTGCAAGCCACCACTTGCAGGAATTAGGAAGGGAGTCACAGCCCCGTCGGCAAAGCCCCCTTCTTGCCTTGATAATTCATTTAACAGTTCAGCTGTCAGGGATACAGCCTTTGATTGGGAAGGCAAGGGAATGCTCAGTGAGAGGCTGGCTACTGATATTCATCCCAGCCCAAAATGCAGCTGCTACCAGAGGTGCTGTTCTGCTCAGCTGAAATGAAGGCTCTGTTAGAGCAGCCACTGTATCAAGCCCATTATTCTACCAGGTCGCTGTCACTATCTGATTGTGGAGTGGGCTTTGGAGTTTGAGGAGACTCCACTACCTGCATTTTAATTAAAGAGAAATCACAGGTTTGGGGCAGGCGTGCTTCACCTAATTTGGGAAGGTGACTAAAATGGAAGATAGCAATACAAATCCTGTGCTAATGAGCCTGCAGCTTCCAGTGCTTCTCCCATACACTACAAAGCTGTTCAGGATGAAAAATAATGGAATTCATAATTTCTTCCAGCAGCTGCTGCTGGAGGAGAGCTTGTGTGTGCAGAGAGGAGGTAGCAGAAAGGGTGAAGTGTACTGAGAGACACTAGCCTTTAAACAGGTTGTAAATCCATTTGTGTGAAGAGGGGAGTGATGTGTGTCATTAAAACTGATGGTGACATAGCTGACCTTCAGAATTCATAAGAACTGATGAGGCTGGGTTGTTGTTGTTGTTCTTTTTAATAATGATCTCTAAGAGCTGGTTCTGCTGTGGGAAGGCAAGGAGTAAAAAGAGCTGGGAGAGAGAGTTCCCCTGCTTAGAAGTTCTCCATTGAAATGGCATGTTGCTTGTACCATCATCTTGGCTGTCTCACTCCCAAGTGAAACTGTGGCTTGGAGGGACAACTACTTCTTTCCTCTCTGTCATCTTCAAAAACCTGAATCTACTTCTTGGTGCAAAGCTAACAGACACCAAAGCAAATTTCCCACTGTTATCTGCAATTATTTTCGTCTGCCCTCCTGCCTGTGGCTCCACAGGGTGTTCTTGGAGTTCAAACTTTATTTTGTCCATCCCTAACTGACACATGGAGGGGAGCTCTGCTCTGCCAGTAATGTCAGGGGAAGCACTCGGAGCTATCTGGCCATCTCCAGCATTTTACAGGCAAGAAATAGATACCATCTGGAAAGCTCCAAGACCACAGAAAGGGTTTTAATTTGGGGAAAAAGAAATAAAAATAGAAAGAAACTTATCATAGAATCATAGAATCATAGAATNTGGGAAAAAGAAATAAAAATAGAAAGAAGAAGCCATGCTAAGGAGAAAGAAACTTATCATAGAATCATAGAATGGTTTGGGGTGGAAGGGGCCTCTGGAGGTCATCTAGTCCAACCCCCCTGCAGTGGGCAGGGACATCCCCACCTAGAGCAGCTTGCCCAGAGCCCTGGCAAGCCTCGCCTTGAATGCCTTGTAAGGAAGCAAAGACTTGACTCCAGGGACCTGGCTCCCCTTTATAAACTGCTTTTGTCTAGCAAAGACTTCTTGTCCCTTCTTACCTAGTTATCTGTGCTGGGGCAGTGTCCCTTTGTCTCTCATGCTAATGCCAGAGAAGGTTGTCAGAACAAGGCTGCTTTGTCCTTGAGTGATTTTGTCTCTTTCTGCAGACCTCGCTCTTTTCATGTGTTCATACAGAATTCCCTACATGGTGTCACTGCCCCATTGTAGCTTGCTTTCTGGAGAAGGGAGTCCCTCAGCACTACCTTGAGCCCCCTTTTCACAGCAGCTTTATCTTCTTCCTTGCTCCAAACATAGCTGAGAAGATGCTGTTCAGAGAAGTCCCCTGTGCCTCCTTGTTAACAGCCTACAAGAGGAAGGACAACATTTCAGCACATTACAGCTGGCAGCTGCAATCAGCCTATGGTGGCCCCTTGGCTGTTTTCTCCTATCTGTTTGGGACACGTGGGCCATGTCTCTTGGTGCCTGGCTGTGCATATGCAGATAGGGACCATGTTGCTGCTGGCACAGCTAGAAGAACTGGGTGGGCATTTCCATCCCAGACACCACTGGAGGAGGGAAGAGAAGGATTATCATGGCCATTTCACATTGCCGTTGTCTAAGACCTGTCAGCCTAGGGACAGTGACTTCCCTTGATAGACAAAAAGGGATAGAGGGAAGCTATAGGGAAGTGGTATAATAAATAAATTATTGGTTTCACTTGCTGAAACTTTAAACAAAGGAGTTGACCTTCCTTGGCACATTCAAAGCATCAAACCTTTGAAATATTATTTCCCTTTTAAGTATTGATGCTTCTGAACATCAGCAAAAGGCTACTTTGGGGGGATGGCAGGGTATTTGAAACAATGATTTTTTTTCCTTGTCCCCTTCACTTTAAATTTAAAGAATCTGCAGAGCTGTTCCAATATCAAGCTCAACTGTGAATGATCTTTGCACAGCCCTTCTGGGAATGCCCTACTCCAGGAGCAACACTGGGTTTTCATCCCATCCCCAGTGTCTTTCTCCCTAAGGAAGGAGTTCTCCTCTGAGCTCAGAGTCAAAGATCCAAGCCAAGTTTCCCAACAGTGTGCTAAAAGAGAAAGTAAAGTCAGAGCAGAGCAAGAAAGGGAAACTGAAGGAAGATGGAGAGGAAAAGACAGTGGCGAGACATTTCCAGCTTGAACTGGGAAAGAAACCTCTTTCCAGTTTCTCCTGCATTACTGAAAACCATTATGCCTGTACCCAAACAGCATTCCATTTCTGAGAGAAGCATCAACCCCTGGGCACATCCTGTCAGTATTTCTTGGTGGATTTTAAACTCCTCCAGCCTCACTCTATGCATGGTTTCCACTTAGGGCTTGTCTGCAGTAAGTCCCATTTGGATTTGTTGTTCCCATCAATGCAGCTCCACTGGTGGTAATAGCAGTATAGATAGCACTCGGCTGCATTATCTAATCCTGCAGGGCTGTGACAGGACAGTAAAAAATAACAAACTAAAGTGTGCCTACATTAGAGCATTAGTCATTCCTTGTGTGTTACTGGTATTGCTGCAGTGCTGGGGAATTATGGATATGAATTTTCTGTATAAACCTTGGCTCCCTTTCCTATTCAAACTGGCTTTATTTTTTTTTTTTAAGGGCAGTTTTGCATTCTTAATCTGTTTACAGACGAGCACAAAGGTTTCACAATTAAACTGCCAAATGTGGTAGCTTAGCTCAGTAGTTGCTCTTATAATGGAAAGACAGAAAGTAACCGTGCCAGTGTGAGTCTGTGGAAGAAGTGTCCTTAATGTCAACATGTCAAAAAGACATCCCTGCAGCTCTCTGGAGACTGAAATCTAATGTCAAGGCAGAAGGAAGCAAGTCTAAGTGAGAGTCGTACTGCTGTCAAAGCAAGTTATCCTACCGTCTAGGAAAAGGAATTTTAAGAGAATGCACTGGAAAGCAGTGTCCAGATTGAGACATAGATTTGATGGGCTTACTTGACATCTTTAATTCTCCACTGACAACCCAGAAGCTCCCTCAAATGATTTGCAATGTTTTTGGGCTGCAAGTAAAAGCTGAAGGCGCGCCTCTTAACAGCTCATTAAGTTGTTAATATTGGTCATAAGCAGCCTTTGGTACAGCACAATGCTTTATACAGTGCGGCAGCTCCTGCTTAGCTCGCCTCTAATTGCCTCTTTTTATCACGTCTCAACGTAGGAAAGATGTTTTCTCTCCAAGCAAAAATATCACCAGGTTTTGATCAACCACGCTTGCTTATCTCTGCCACCACTTCTGCTGCTGTGGGTTGGTGTTGAGCTGCAATTGCCAGGCAGTATTGTGCTCAGATGATGAACCTCCACCTCCCAAACCCAACAATTCCACGTCGATTTTCGGTCCTGGCTGTAACCTGAGACAGACAGACTCCCTCTGCACTCAAATTCATCATCAGGGCTCCTGTCTTTGTTCTGCAGTTGGTGCAAGCAGCAGTGGGAGGGGTAGGACAAATTAGCTGTTCTGCTGCAGTGTTCTATGGCCTGTGAAGAAGCGAGAGCAGGGACATCCCTGCACAGTACACAGAGGGTGGAGGGAGGAGAAGCCTGATTGTGTATTCTGAGCCTTGCTGAACTAACAGCAGAGCTACTCCATTAAAAGCAAAGGAATTAACCTTCCTTTCAAAAACATGAGCAATCAGTAGTAAAGTAAAACGGACCATAAATTGCACTGGTAAAGAAGTGGGGAAGCCCCTGGCTTATAACTCATATTCAAGCAGACGTAGGCTGGAGTTTGAGTATTTTTGACTGAAGGGTTACACTTGCAGCCAAATTTCTGTTTCCCCTAATTGTGCAGTCCTGCTCTGCTTGTTCTCAGTCATTCTGGGATATGCAAGCAAAATGTTGTAAGTATTTTCATATGGGCCTCAACTCCCATGGCTTTGCCTCCTCTGTATGGCTTTGCTGTGAAGCCAGCTGTAGAGAAACACAGTTGGTTTTCTTTTCTGACATCTGTTTGCTGTATCCGTTGTCAATCATGGAACTGGAGGCATTTCAGGTTGCCTGTTGTAGGGTAGAAAAAAAGTTGCTGTTTTTTCTTGTGGAAGTATGATTTAGCAACATTCTGTAACATTTTGGCCACAGCAATCTGGACACCGAGATGGTCTGAGGGTAAAGGACCACAGTGATGGGCTTGGGGATGCTATGATTGCAAAATATACAAAGAAAAACTGTCACTGAGAGTCAAGAAAATGTAAATTTAATCTCTTTCTCCCCAGGAGCATGTCACAGTCCTCCATGGGCTCCCTGGTGTTCCCTGACCGTTGTAATCTGTAAATCCTAAATTAATCCCACGTGGGAGTCAGCTACTCAAACTTGCATTCAAGGCACAGCAAAAGGTTAAAACAGTGACAGATCTCACCTGCTCAGTTTGACTTTTTTCCCAATACAGCTTTTAACATTTGGTATATGGCAAACCCAGTGGAGATTCACCCTAATTATCTGACATGCTGTCTTGGCTTTCGTGGAGCATAAGGAGTTGTTGGTGCTTATTAGGCTTTAGTAGGTGCTGCCATTACTCTTAGTGAACATTAAGTGCTTTTGTTGGCTGCCACAAACTTCTATGGTGTTGAGATATTAGAGTGGGGGGTTAACAAATTATAATGAGTGCACTATGACTATAAATGGAGGAGGAGTCTTGGGAACCAGAGAGCTGGCGGAGGGTGAGGGGTCTACAACACAAATCTTATGAGGAGTAGCTGAGGGAACTCAGGTTTTTTACTCTGGAGAAGAGGAGACTCAGGGGAGACTTTATCACTCTCTGCCAATACCAGAAAGGAGGTTGTAGCGAGATGGGCATAGGTCTCTTCTCCAGGGTTAACAGTAAGAGGAAGAGAGGAAATAGCTTCAAGTTGCACCAGGGGAGGTTTAGGTTAGATAATAAGAAATTTCTCTGCTGACAGAGTTGTTAAGGCTTGCAATAGGCTGCCCAGGGAGGTGGTGGAGTCACTGTCCCTGGAGGCATTTAAGAGACGTTCAGAAGCTCTACTTAGCAATATGGTTTAGTGGTATGTTAGTGGTGGGTGTGGTTGGGCTTGATGATCATAGAATCATAGAATGGTTTGGGTTGGAAGGGACCTCTGGAGGTCTCTTCCAAACTTTGTGATTCTGTGTGATTCTGAGACCTCTTGGCCTCTCACTACCTCTTGGCCTCTCACTACCTCTTGGCCTTCTACCACCCTTTGGCCTTGCACCACCTCTAGGCCTCTCACCACTTTTTGCCCTCCCACCATCTATTAGCTTCCCACCCCTTTTCAGTCTCCACTTTTTCTTGGCCTCTACTTTTTCCCCTGGTCTCCCACCACATTTCAGCCTCCCACCCCCCTTTTTTTGGCCTCCACTTTTTCCTGACCTCTACTTTTCTCTCTGGCCTCCTATCCCTTTTCAGCCTCCACTTTTTCCCGGCCTCTACTTTTTCCCCTGGCCTCTCACCCCTCTTTGGCCTCCTACCTCTTTTCACCTCCACTTTTTTCCAACCTCTATTTTTTTCCCAGCTTTCCCCTCTT
Organism: Bucco capensis; assembly: GCA_013396975.1. Taxonomy (NCBI): domain Eukaryota; kingdom Metazoa; phylum Chordata; class Aves; order Piciformes; family Bucconidae; genus Bucco; species Bucco capensis. The sequence continues at coordinate 133,383 of VWZO01007050.1, forward strand.
CCTGTAGCTAATGATTCCACTTCTGCAAAACTGGCAACTGAAGAGAAATATTGCTCCCAAGGTATCAGAGCTGTTTTCACCAGTCTGTGATAGGAGCCAAGCCACTACAGGCAAGCTTTTGGAACACTAACAGGTCTGCTTTCCTTGTGATGTACTTGGCATCTAGTTATGTTGCTGTTTCTTCTAATTCTTGCTGGAAGGGCAGACATCTAGCTTCTTGCTCAGTAAAGAAACACATAGATGTGGTACTTAGTGATATGGTGGTGATAGGTAGATGGTTGGACTTGGTGATCTTAGAGGTGTCTTCCAACCTTAATGATTCTGTGATTCTGCTTGTTTGTGCAAACCTGATGCTTGTCAGGCTCTTGCTGTTCCTGCCTATGGGTCTGTCTCTGCTGACTGATGGGCTGCCTGCCTGTGTGTGATTCTATCCTTGTTGACACAAAAGAAATAGAGGAAAAAGCTCATTTTACTATTCCCCCCTCCCTTGCTGTTTTAACCACCTGTGTGCCCTTTCCAGAGGCAGTCTGACAGTTCTGTAAGGGCTTTACTTTCAGGCTGGGCGTTCTCAGTCCCGTGATGGATAATCTCAGTATGCAATGTGATAGCCTATTTTAGGTTTGTATTAGCTAAGTAGAACTGTGGGCTTCAGCAAAAGAAAAGTGTGCAGGTTTTGTTTGCAGGCTCTAACTATCTCACTGTACTGCTCTCTGAGGTTCACCTTGGTTGTAGGCATTGCAATGTGATCGTGGTAACTTTTTCTCCATCACTCAGATCATGTCTGTCCCGTGAAAATCCTGAATTGCACATGGCTCATTAGGAAATCTGAACTCTGTATTAAAAGATTAGTAATCATAGTAACAGTCTTTTTTCACCACCACTGGAAGAGATGGTGAGGTACAGGATGAGAATTACTTCTGACCAAGTCACTTGCCAGTTTATGAAGGTTCTTCATGAATAAGTCATATCTGTGGAGGTTTCTTCAGTACATGATTTCCTTCTCTCTTGAAAAAAAAAAAGGCAATGGCAGATAACCTCCTAGAGTCTGGCTCCATAGAAAGGATACTCCAGTTCTAGTCCTTGTTTCATTTCAACAGTTTCCTGACATGTGCAGTGAATGTTGTCTCTCCCTCTTTCCTCCCTCGATCCCCACCTGCCTGTCATGTTTCTGCAGATGCTGAAGACTTGCCTAGACAATGTTGAGAAGCTTCCTAGTGCTAAGCTGGAGATGCCACATTTGAGTTTCATTTGCAGCTGCTTTTATTTATGCCTTTTCATGACTTTAATACCCTTAAAAACCTGATGTGGCAAAACACAGCTACTGTACTAAGTGTATAGAGGGAGGGGGCCAAGTGTTTGCCTACACAGATAAAATGGCACAGAGTAGAGTAATTGTGGGTGTACTAGATTCCCAAAGTCCCCATCCTGACAGCTCTTCTCTTTCAGCTTCTCTTTCACCCATTCTTCTCCACCAAGGCAGATTTGTCTGTTTATCTTTCTGGTTTTGCATTGGTTAGATTGTGCTTCCTCTTCTTCAGGGCTCCTGAGGGTGAGAGAGATGTTGTTCAAGTTCTTCTTGTACTGACTTCCATTGGTCTCTTCTACACTAGGAAATGTTTCAATTTCTCATACACTGATCTATGCAACCATGTAAATCAGCACATATATATCCTATATCAACATCTCTGAAAAAGGGTTATTTCCTACAAAAACGTGGCTTTTCCAGACAAGAGGCTGGTGAGGGGTCTGGAGAATAAGTCTTATGAGAAGCACCTAAGGGAACTGGGATTGTTTAGTCTGAGGAAAAGGAGGCTCAGTGGAGACCTCATCTCTCTCTACAACTACCTAAAGTTGTAGTCAGGTGGGAGTAGGTCTTTTCTCCTGGGTTACCAGTGAGAGGACAAGAGGAAAGAGCCTCATGTTGCACCAGGAGAGGTTTAGATTGGATGTTGGGAAAAATGTCTTCACTGGAAGAGTTGTTAGGGATTGGCACAGGCTGCCCAGGGCAGTGGTGGAGTCACTGTCCTTGGAGGCATTCAAAAAACATGTAGAAGTGGTACTTAGGGACATGGTTTAGAGGCATGGTGGTGATAGGTTGACAGCTGGACTTGGTGATCCTAGGGGTCATTCCCAACCTTAAAAAAGAAAGGGCAAACCAGATTGCTGCTTTCCTTGGGACTCATTTCAAGTCTCGGGGCAACACAAGCCTGACAAATTCAGTAGCAGGCAGAGCACTTGGTTTTGGTGCCAAATTGTCATCCCTGAATAAGAGAGTAGGAGCACTTGGGTCCAATGTTAGCAAATGGAGTTGTGCTGGAGGGGTTAAGACCCACATCCTTTGTATGTGAGCCTCCCTGTCTTAATGCATCTGAAATACATCTGAGTAACCCCAGAAAGTACAGTCCTGGGGAAAAACCCCACATCCTTTCATCACAAAATGCAGCCTGGCTTAAAACAGCCAGCAATTGGTAGGAAACATCTTTTACATTCTAAATATAGCTTGTGCTGCTTTGTCACAGTGGAAAGCAGCTTTGCAGTAGCTGTTTTTAAAGCACAATTAACTAATTGTTATTGAACTTATCAACATCGCTCATGCAGCACTCCCGATGGCATGGAAGTGCTGCTGCATAGGGCAAGCATTCCCTGCTTCCACCTCTCTCTTGCACACACTGTAAGAAAATGGTCAATAAACAAATATTTTTCTCTCACACTGCTTTTTCTTTGTGGAAGGAGTGATTGCAAACACCTTTTTATTCTTAGCTGGGAAGTACCATCCTTGGGTTCCTTCTATAAGCCCATACTGCAGGAAAACCTTTGCCCACTCTGCAGATCAGTCTCTGCTATTTTATCTCGTGACCTTCTGTTTATTCTGTTGTGTTTGGCTTTTATAATCCACTTAACTGTTGCTTATCTACACCATAACTTGAGGGCAGTGGCTGCAACAAGAGAAAAAACAATCTGTTCTCTGTGCCCCTGCAGGGACAGAACTTCAATACAGTGTGGATGGGTTAGGCTAGACATTTAAATTATAACCTGAGAGAGATTTTAGGAGCTATTAAAATAGGGATACACTGGCAGAGCTTGTGCAGAGAGGGAGGAGGACTCTGGAAAGAGATGAGTGGTCAAGATCTCCTAAGCATCTGCCCAGCTGGGCTGATCCTGGTGTGACATTGGACATTGAGCCTTCTCCAGATCCTTTCTGGCTCTGTTTTCCATGACTCTGTGTGTCAGAAACCAGTGTGTAAACTTTGGAGGTGCTGCCCGTGCAAGCTTGAATTGTTAGCACATGAATATTGTACACTGAATATTGCTGTGTCTTCTCTCTTGTTGTTACTCACTAGGTAGATAAGATTACAGCTGATATGTCAGAACATGCTGCATCCACTGCTCCATTATAATGTGTAGACATACAGATTAGAGGCTTTTTAGGCCTGGAGCTGCCTCTTTGTTCTGTGTTTATGCAACACATTGTGCAATGAGATTCTGGCCTCTAGGTGCTAACACCAAAATGCAAATACATTGATTACTAGGGAATAAAAGCAGGCATGTTCACAAAAGCCTGCTTTGATGAACTGGGGGGAAAATGCTTGCTAGGTAGGAGAGGATCAGAGGTCTTTACAAAACAGAAATTTTTGCTTGGGATTGTTTGGAACTGTGGGATCAGGCTGATGCACACAAAATCTTCAGTCTCAGTGCATTTTTCTCCTTTTTTTTTTTCCTGCATGTTTTGAGTATCAGGGAATCTTGTCCCAGATTTGTCTGTGAGTTTCCTGACATAATACTGGCAGTAGAAAAACAATTAGAAAATCAGTCAAGGGGAAATCCTGTGCTACCCAGAAATTGGAGCAGATGTTAAGAGCAGCAAGGAATGCTCCATAAAAACAGTATTAAGTTTACCCAATGAATCACAAGGATTTGTAGCCTACCTGTGCCACTGAGTATCGTGGCAACTGTCACTGAGAAAAGGAATAGGAGTTTCATATTGATGAAAAGCTCTTGGTGCCACACAGCCCAGAGAGCAAATAGTCCAAGCAAGCAGCAAGAAAAACTAAGGGGAAGCTTCTGCAATGCACAGAGCTCCACTGCTGCTGGGGATTTTAAGCACCTTTTCTTTAAAGGTTATAAGCATTGGCAAACTCAAACTGACTGCAGTGTGAGCAGAGGCTGTTCAGTATGAGTGCAAAATGAGGCCAGTGATACATTTAAATGGGGATTTAGATGTGTAACTTTATTCATGGGCTCATTTTGACACTCTCTCTGCCTTTCCAGATAGATGTGTTGCCTTTACATGATCTTGCCAACATCATCCAAATCCATAGTTAGTTTTTTGTGGTTGATGTTTGGTTGGTTTTTCCTGTACTAATTACTCCACAACCTGCTCAGCCTTTCTCCTTACATTTTGGCTGAGAGACTTTCAAGGATACAATCTCAAAGGTGAATTGAAATCAGATAAGGAAATAAATGTTTACAAATATCTGAATGAGATTCCAAGGCAGGATACGTGCACAGAATTAGACTTCACAAATGCATACTGGGTTTTTTTTCAGGGAAAGTGAAATGCTTTCCACCTGCCAAGAGCTGAGTTTCGACCCTCGAGGGTCTGTGTCACTCCTACTATACTTGATAATGTCACTAACACCTAAAGCAGTGTGAGGTTTGTGGCTTTAACCTTGCTTTTTATGTATTCGTGGTTTCAGCAGCCGTGAAAAAATTCAGAGCTCACTAATCTTGAACTGCATTCCTAGAAGGTAAAAAGCTTTTGAATTCACCTTTAAAATGCACTTTCTTTTATTGGCACAGCCTGTCCATACATTCAGGGAGTGGGTTGGGGTTTCAAACAGGTAGAGTCCTTAGGGATGTGTTTCCTCCTTTCTAAAGTATTTCATTTCACCCTTAATGTAACGTGCTGTCTGCACAGAGCCACATCAAGCATCGGCAGCACTTTTCTGCTGTCCCTTGCTGTCAACAAGAAATCTGTGCTTGAAAGAGGAAGGATACATCAGCCTTTGAAAGCTGAACAGAGGGACAGACTCACAGAACACAAACCCAAACAATTTGCATCTTGGTGAGGCTCTGGGGTAGCAAAGAGAAGTGTCTTTTTCTGCATCATCTCTGTTTAGGGTGGTTTGGGTTTTTTTTCCTCCCATCAAATTTTCTACTGCCATGCCAGCAAAAGTGCAGTTCCATCAGTGAGAGTGTCAGTGGAGAATGATCACTGGTAGTTTTTAACCATTGTTCTCCTTAGATGTGCTCCAGAAAGGGTTTGAAGAGAAGTGGTGGTTTTTTGGCAGCAGGCTGCACACACTGGCTCTTCTAATGGTTGCCTCTTAGAAACAGCAATTGTTGCAGGCTGGCACATGGGATCCAAAGGAAAAGGCTGTTGTAGACACAGCTTCAGACCTCAGTATTGAGAGCACTTTGAAGCTGTTGGCTGAGAACAGACAGTAGCATCACTACCTAGAGAGAAAATACATGGCTAAAGTGATCCATTTTCTTCTGTGATTGTACAAATTCTTATTTCCCCAAGCATGCCATCACATGCAAATCTCCAAGAGGTATTTTCAGGTTTGTACTGTGTGGTCAGTCTGGCTTCACACTCTGATGGGTGCTTTGGAAGTCTCAAAACTTGGAGATTTTTAGTTCCCCACAGAACAGCACTATCTGACACTCAATGCAGCCAGCCAGCTCGCTGCTCCTTCCGAGCACTGCCCCAGGCTGCCAAGAGAGGTTGTGGAGTGTCCTTCTCTGGAGAGATTCCAAACCCACCTAGAGATGATCCTGGGAAACATGCTCTGGGTGACCCTGCTTTAGCAGGGAGGTTGGATTAGATGATCTCCAGAGATCACTTCCAACCTCCACCATGCTGGGGTTCTGGGATTCATTCCTCACAGAGTGCAGAAGACAGGGCAGCAATCTGATGAGAACACTCCTGTGAACAACCTGTATTCTACTGATGGTCATTGTCATCTCATGCATTCGCTGCATCCAGCAAAAAAGGCAACAACAAAATATCATAAACAGTCTTTTTTCAGTAGTGCGCAGTGGCAGGACAAGAGGTAATGGGTATGAACTCTAACATAGGAATTTCCATCTGAACATAAGGACATTCTTTACTTTGAGGGTGGTAGAGGCTGCCTAGAGAGGTGGTGGAGTCTCCATCTCTGGAGGCATTCAAAACCTGCCTGGATGCCATTCTGTGTGAACCTGCTCTGACAGGGAGGTTGGACTAGGTGATCTCCAGAGGTCCCTTCCAACCTCTAGCATTCTATGATTCGTGTGAAATGGTTTTGACTGAGCACTTGGGAGAAAGGCTATTTTTGATTTTACCTTTCATGTTTTAATTGCGCAGCAATAATTTTGCAATGGAGTTGCCGATGGCAAACATGCAAAAGACATTAACTTTATTTATGTTTTGGATTATTAATGTGGCTGTTAAAATTCCTCCAGTTAGTTTTGATTGAATTGGGGGTTTTTTTTGTGCGATTCTGTCGTTTAATGGAGCGGTAAATAAGAATTTCTGATAATGAGCCCAAGCATCTGTCACAACAACCTGGCGCTGGTTATTAACATTTCCATTAACGGCAGGGTGGGCAGTGATAATATGGAAACCACACAGTTAGAACAAAATAAATAGTTGGTGTCAGGCTGAGTGGGTGTTAATTACTATTTTATTTTATAACTCTTAGGGGAGGGGAGTATTGGTAGAGAAGTGTGACTTAGGAAGGTCATTCCCTCTAAAGGAAGAAACCTCCAGAGGAACAGATAACCAGGGTTATCGAACTCGAGTAGTGAATGTTTTATCACTTCTATTTATGGCCTGTAAAGGGGCAGAGGGAAACGAGGCAGCTTTCTCAGGTGGTTTGGGTGAAGGCTACAGCCTCATGAAGGCAGAGAAAGAAGAAGTGTACCCTTTGCCCTGCCTTTCCCTTCCTCCTTCTGGAGTTTGAACAGGACATACTCCAGCACCTTTTCTGCAAGCAGAACACGTGCTGTTTTGTTAAGACCTGCCGGAGGCAGAGACAGCAGGTCGGGAAAACAGAGCATCCTTGCTAGCCACTGGGGAGGAAAACCCACCTGCACCAACTTGGAGCCTGACAAAGGGAAGGATGCTGTGACCCAGGTGCACTCAAAGATTAGTTTTCTAGCACAGCACGATGGCCAAGAAGAAATGTCATCAGGAGCCAAAGAGGGCCAGCACGTGTGTGTGTGTGTGTGAGAGGTATAATCAAAACAGAGCTAACAAGTAGCAAACTGAAAGGAATAGAATCATAGAGTGGTTTAGGTGGGAAGGGATCTTTATAGGTCATCTAGTCCAACCCCCCTGCACTGAGCAGGGATATCTTCAACTAGATCTGATTGCTCAGAGTCCCAAACAACTTGACCTGGAATGCTTCCAGGGATGGGGCATCTGCCACATTTCTGGGAAACCTGGGGAAGTGTCTCACCACCCTTAGTGTAAAAAATGTCTTCCTTACATCTAGTCTAAATCTCCCTCTTTTAGTTTAAAACCATCACCCCTTGTCCTGTCACAACAGGCCCTGCTAAAAAGTCTGTCCCCATCTTTCTGACAGGCTCCTTTAAGTACTGATAGGCTGCCTGGAGACTTTTCCAGGCTGAACAACCCTAGCTCTCTCAGCCTGTCCTCACAGCAGAGAGGTTCCAGCCCTTAGCTCATTTTTGTGGCCTCCTCTGGACTCACTCCAGCAGGTCCATGTCTCTCCTGTGCTGAGGACTCCAGAGCTGAACCCAGCACTGCAGATGAGGTCTCAGTGGAGCACAGCAGAGACGCAGAATTATTTTGTCATGCATAAAATATTAGTCGAATTGATTAGTGTCTGACTAGTTTGGGAGGTAATTTGATATGGTATTTTGGCCCTGAGTCTTGAAGTCTTGCAAACAAGCTATGGTAAAAACTTGTTGCTGAGGGGGTAGCCAGATGATAGTGGTGAGGGGGCTGCCTTGTCCCCAGTTACCTCCAGGAGTGGTTGGTCAGGAGTGCAGTGTCACTGCCAAAGGCAAGCCCCAAACAATACCATAAAATGAAGAGAAAAATTCTCCTTTCTTTTCCAAAGCTGCTGACAGGAATTGAGTTGATTCAGTGTCTAACCTAGTCTCTGTGGGACAGAACATAACCACTACCAGAGGCTCAACTGCTCCTCAGTCCACGTGTGCTGAGACTTCCCTGTGATACAGATACCTCCAGGGCTGACTCTGGTAGCTGACTTGTGGCATAAACAAAGTCTGCTCTGGGTCCTTCTATGAATGGCAAATCACAACCTGGATATGAACTAGTTCTGCTTGTCACTATTAATTCTTCTGTTCTTCTTTCTCTCTAGCACCAGCGCTGGCCCCACAGAACATCAGAGTAAATTCCCTTTCTGCAAGCCAGCTGGAGCTCATCTGGGACCCTCCTCCTGCTGACAGCCAAAATGGGAACATCCAAGGCTACAAGGCAATCCCCTTGCTTCTTCTGGTTTCATTTCTCTTGCTTGGTGTTGCTATTACTTGCTGGACAACTCTACAAAGTACAGTTTCCCTCACTGCATAAGGCAAATTAAAGCTGCCTTCAGACTGCAGTACAGAAATGCAACAAAGTCCTAAAACCAAAAGGAAGAGAATGAGCTTGGGGCAAGAGGGTAGAAAAAGACAAGTGTGTTGCTATTTGTGGAGAAGGAGAGCGTGGGGTATTAGGGTATGCAGAGAAGGAGGCAGCTCTATTTATGCAGGCAATATATCTGCTCCAAAAAGCAACAAACACACAAGAGCTAGGGGCAACAAACGTGTGGAAGACAATTAACTGAGCTTTCTATCTATCAAATGTTACAAACCACTAGGAAAAGCAGAGCTTCCTTCAAGCTAGAAGCCTGAGCCAGGTCAGATTTCGGAAGAATTGTTTCATTTCCGTAACTTTAACAAAATTAAATCATAGTATTAATTGCATTTGGTTCATGGGAGATGAGCACATTGCAGAGGCATGTTGTTCAGCTTCTCCAGCATGAGAATGGACCCTTAGAGAGTGAAAATGGGCAAGTCTACAAACACTGGAGCTTGGCTTGGGTTCAGTGTCTGGCTCTACCTCTCTCCATGAATTTAAGTCCATAAGCGAAGAAAAGCCAAGCCAATGTGAATAATCTGGCATCCTTTCTTGGCAGTAAAAAGCATCCTTATATATCAATTCCTGTTCTTTTTCTTTTGTACATATATAGATGGCTCTAACAGCTTGGCTTGTAGAGCCAAGGTGGAGTCTTGCCTTGGCTCATTCTCTCAACTTTCTGGCTTGCTTTGGCCTGCCATAGTACTCTCGCTGCCAGGCCTGTCCAATAAGTAGGGCTGGCACCACTTTTCCTCTTGGAAACAACTTCTCCAAAGCCTAATTTTATGGCATCAGAATAAAAATTATGTAAGGGAAGAATGGGGAAAAGTACCTCAAGGAGCTTTAGGGAAAGTTTCTATTATCCTTTTCAGGAAGGCATTTGCTTGGCTGTCCTGTGAGCACAAATGGTGAAACTGTTGTGGGCACAGAGAGGTGAATTATGCACCATCATGTCAGGATGCCAGTGCTGACAGGCAGCTAGCATTGCAGGGAGAATTTAAAAAGTGACCTTTCATTGCTGAACTCTGGCAGCTCATATCTGCTGTCATTAGGGCCACATTCTTCAGCATGTGCTCTATTTTTGAGTGATGTACTCAGCTACAGGGTCACTGGACTTGCTGGAGTTTGCCAAAGGAAGAGAAAAGATTGGGCACATGGTGTAAAGTGTTAGTATCTCATTTAACTGAGGAGTGGGTCTCTTCCAACCTTAATGATTCTGTAGGTCTGTGCCATCTTCCTCATCTTCTGTAGCTGCAATGCCCAGATATTTTCTAGGTGTAGGATACACTAACACATCTCACTGTCCCAACAGATTTATTACTGGGAGAGTGACACCCAAAATGACACAGAGAAAGTGAAGGTCCTTTTCCTCCCGGAGACAACCATCAGGCTCAAAAACCTGACCAGCCACACGCGGTACATGGTCTGCATCTCTGCTTTCAACGCAGCTGGGGATGGCCCCAGGAGCAGCCCCTCCCAGGGCAGGACACACCAGGCGGGTACAGAATCATTGACTTGTCTCAAAGCAAAGACTCAGTGATGCTGCTGATGACCAGCATGGAACTAGACAGTGGCTAAGGGAAAGGGGGGGGGATGCAGGAGGCCACTGGTGTTCAGCTTTAGCTTTTGGATGCATCATTACATTGTAATGGTCTTGGAGGGAGGGGAAAGAAAGGGATCATTTACAAGCTGGTCCAGAAGGAAATTACCTGTGGGTCTATTTCTGCTCTCTGAAGATCTGAAGGAACTTATCTTTAGTGCCTGGGAAATGCCCAAACAGTCCTGTGAGGGATTTACTGAGTTTTTTGTGATTTCAAAGCCCCCTTTTTTTTTTATTTGTATTTTTGTAAAGCTGGTTCAGCAGCCACCCAGTCAGACCAAGCTGTCTCTGTGCTGGACATGACCATGGTGGGAGCTCCAGCACAGGGTGAAGGCAATGCTCTCCTTGATGGCCATGAAGAGGAAGTGTGCACTTAGACACTGTGCTCACTTAGCACCCTTCTGAGGGCCTTTCCCTTCTATGTCCTATCTCCTTGATTGCTTTTGTGGTTCAGCTTTGCAGCTGAGTGGCAGCTTCTTTTAGGACAGGCCAGGTTTCCGATGGATTATGGGACATTTGGATACAATTGATAAATCCCATTCTCAGCTTGTTTCCTTTAGGCTGGGCAAATAAACCAATGTTTTTTTAAAATATGCACATTTCAGATTGACTATTTCTACTGCAATTCCCTCTGTTTGTGATCCTTCCAGCACCCAGTGCTCCCAGCTTCTTGGTGTTCTCCGAAATCACTTGCACTACGCTCAATGTGTCTTGGGGTGAGCCAACAGCAGCAAATGGAGTTCTGCAGGGGTATCGAGTAGTCTATGAGCCTTTGGCTCCTGTCCAGGGTAAGAAAGACCTCTGATCATACATATTTATCGGGAAATGACAGAAAAGTACTGTAGTATTCTTTTTTCTGCCCAATTTCCTACTTGCTCTCTGCTCTCTGCTTCTCTTCCAAGAGAAGCCAGGTGGCAGAGGGTATGTAAAACAATTCTGGTTTTGCCAGAACTGTTCAGCAAACTATAATATTGTGGAATACAGTTTTTGTCTCTCCTCTCTCATTTTCGTGCACAAACTATATTCTGTGTGATTTGAAAAGTCATTTTATGACCGTCGTTACCCGGTATGGCCGAAGAGGAAACTCAGCCTGAGAGTGCCTGATTATCTCCCTGCCTTGTGATTTGAAATTGCTGAGTAGGCTCCATCCCAGAATAGTCATCAGACACATTTGTGTTGCTTATCACATCATGTGTCACTTCTGTTATCGTAAAGATTGCCCAGGCATCAAATGTGCTAGTCATCACTAGTACCACTGCCACTTTTGACAGGGGAAAATAACTGTGATAGAAATGTAGTTGTGTCTGTTTACACAAAGTTTTCAAGCAGCATTTTTAATCCAGCACAGTACATTTAAGCTAGACCACAACTATGTGGTGGTCACAAATGTTTCATTAATTTGCCAGAACACCAACAGAGAAGGATTTGGCCATTTTCTCTGAAAACAGATGTAAATTTATTCCAGAGGTGAATTAGAAAGGCTTACAAAGTTTGTTGATGGTCTTATTAGTATTTTTATATGCCTGGTAGATTGCCAGTAGTACAATAGGATGTCCAAATTTGGCACTGTGACACCAGGAAGGGTAATTTCAGCCATTGCCAATCCATTTTAAATCCTTTTCTAAAGATATAAGGATATCAATCATGCCTATTTGCTTCTTCTGTAAGGAATAAAGATCTGTACTGTCTGAATAGCCATGTCTCAGGCACTGAGAAACTTACATTCAGGAATGAAAACACAAGAATAAAAACACTTCCAGCCTTTATGGCTGCAGGTCTGAAGACAAAGAGCTAATGCAGAAAGCATTTCTGATTCTGACCAAGGGTATGCAGGAGGTTCAGGATTTGGGGGGCATTTCCTGCCTTTTATTCATTCTTACACAGTATTTAAGAATACATTTTTTCCCCTGAAAATATGGAAATGTCAGATCATGTTTTCTCTGCATGCATGTGACTTCACATCCTCAGACCCTTTGTTTCTTTTCTTCTCTTCCCCATCTCCACCCGTGCTATCTCCAACTCTGGTTTGTCACTCCTTCCTCTGTAGAAGATTCCTGATGTGAACAGGGAGGTTATAGAGGGCTTTTCCTCAGATGCTATATTTTTACTTACATTTCTTTTCCAGTTTCTACCCATTTGCTCTTGTGCCAACATTTTCCTTTCATAAAACCATGGTAGTAATCCCTCGCTCAGTGCCGTCATATTCCTCTGATAGCAAAGCCATGCTCCTTTATTTAATGAGCAAGGTAAAGCCAAACTCATTTGAAGATGGAGCACATAATGGTGCTGAATGCAGGAGGCAAGGCTTGTGTGACCAGCAGCTGCCAGAGACCACCATCCTGGAGGCTCTTTCCAGCCCCAGCTCTTACATTCCTTCATGCAATTCCTCCTAGCACTACAATGCCCCAACATGGATGCACCAGACTCCCTTGAAGTTTATTTCCTGCATTTTTTGACTTTATACCCACTGGTGATTTTTGGCTGAGCATCCTCACTATTGTGTCACCTCCTGCCTTCCCACTCACGAGCCACTGCTTAAACCATGCACATCTTGTAAAAGTTTCTACCAGTGATCTGTTCTTAAGCACAGTTTTCTCCCTGTTTGACCTTTTATTGTTTAAGCTTTACAAGCATTATGTTTTACACAATAATAGACAACAAAATTGCCCTGGAGCCTTCTATAACAGTTCCTTTTTTTTTTTTTTTCTTTGAACACAACTTCAAAATGACAAATGCTTCTTGATTTCTCTTGGAGAAATGAAACAGTACACCTAGAGAGGGATGGAGCACTACTTTTACTGCTTCCTTGTTAACCAAGGAAAGATTCCCTGAGTTATAAATGATATCTGGGAGAAAAATGTGAACAGAAATTGCTTGGATATTTTTCTTTATTTAACTGATAAAAACTGAAAGCATCATCTTGATTTACATAAAATGAACATCTGGATTGAAAAGCATCTTCCTTCTGCATTTTTCTGGAAAGATAAACTTCTTTAGTGGGAAAAATGTTCTCCCACTTCCTATCTTCTTGGTTTGAAGTGTGTTGTAGACATTGACAGAAACAGAAAAATGCCCAAAGTACTCTGTAAATTCAGACTTTGTTCTGTAAAATATTTTATAAATCAAAATCTTTCCATTGACTTAATTGTAGAAATGTTCAGTGAAAATCAGATTTTTTTTGTTGTTGTTTTCAAAGCATTCATTGCTCCTCTGCCCTTTATCCAGCATTGAGAACCTAAACATGAAACTATCTATGAACCCTGGTGAAGGAAACAGCACTGATTTTAATGGATCCTTGTAAGAAGAATTCCTTAGAGAGTAAGAGTGAAACACAAGTGATGATTTCAGCCTTGTCCAAGCTAAGAGTGCTTTGATTGCATCCCCTACTGCAGTGGCATCTATTCCCCCAAGTTACCTGTGAGACGTACATCCTTCATTCTGCATTCACTTGGTGATGGTGGAAATGACAGGATAAGATGAAAGGAAAGAACCTGGCCCTTGTTTCCTCCTCCAGGCAGTGTTGCAGGTTATGTGGCAGAGGAGCAGTGGAGAAAAGCTTGCTTAGGGAAGCAATCTGCAACATGCAGTCCTCTTCGTTTACCTCCTTCTTTCTTCCCAGAATAATTAGTGAAGTTGCATGAAGTCTCTTGGTAATTTCCCAGTTGTGTTGTAAGGTTTTTTCCTTGTCAGTACCCACTTATCAAGCTTAAACTCTAATTATACTTATCAGTGCTGAAAATTGGCTATTATCACTACTTAAGCTCCTGCTAATTGTAAGAAATACTTTCTTAGCAAACTGTTAGATAATTTTACTTACCATCTAGATGTAATAAGCTCCACTTGATTTCTTTTCTCTTTTTTTTTTTGGCATGGCAATGTTCTCATATTTTTTTTTCCAGGGGTGAGTAAAGTGGTGACTGTGGACATTAAGGGGAACTGGCAACACTGGTTGAAGGTGCGAGATCTCACCAAGGGCATGACTTATCTGTTCCGAGTGCAAGCCCGAACCATCACCTATGGACCTGAGCTGCAAGCCAACGTCACAGCTGGGCCAGCAGAAGGTAAGGGGCACCATAAAAGCACATTGCAAGCCAGATCACTTATACAAACAGGGTCCAACAGAGAGGAATAGTGCACTCAGGGCTTCACATGAATTTCCAAGCCAAGGAGAAGTTGAGTCACAGAAGCTCAGGACATGATTCAATTGGTTTCACAGCTGCCCATGTAAAAAGATGTTTCCTTTTTTTTCCCTGAAATCTAAAAGTCTGATGGGAATAAACAAAACAGTGTGAGTAAATCATAGCACAAATGGGCTAGTTGGGGATTTCAGAGCTGCGGTGTGGCAGCACAGTCCATGATTCTGATGGTACTGCTATGTGGTGGAGTCAGAACTGGAATAACTCTGCAGAACCCAGCAGAGGCTCCTGGATGTAAAGCCAGAAAGAATTTACCATTCTCTCCTGAAACTTGGGCATATTCAGAGGGAGACATCTGTGAATTTCCTGATATGTCAGGAGCTACAGGCTGAACACCAGCTTGATTCAATGTGTGTACCAAAAGAGTTTGTTTTCTTATTTGACCAGATTTGATAAGCAGATAATCTAACAGGGCCCTGCAATGACAGAAGTCTGTCCAATAAATCACAGAACATCAATGCAATGGTAACATTTCTGATTTTTGCTTCTTTTCCAGCTCAGGGAAATATTTATTCCTTCCATCAGAGCCACATCTGGCAATTCCACCCTTCTGGGTGGAATTTTTATCATTTTCATTTTATCACAGTACCCTCCACAGCCATCATCTCATCTAACTTTCACGTCTCACCACACACAGTAGAAAGCAGAAATCCTCTCTGTTGTGGCTTTGGCATCTTCCCAAGTAGATGGCAGGCAGCTGTCCTCACAAACCACCCCCTGAAACTCAGGGACTAGTGTCATCTGAAGAAAACAGCAGTGGCAATGTGTGAATTCTGCAGATATGCTAATGCATTGTTCAAATGAGGGTGATTTTTCTCTTTCCTTCCTAACACAGGTACCTATAAAACCCAACCATTAATATGTAACTGCTGGCACAAGAACTAGTGAAAAATTTAGGTCAATAGCCCATTGAGCTGGTTTATGTTGCCTATACCTTGATCAATGTAGAAGAAATGAATAACACTGCAATCTATCTATGGTACCAGCATCATTTGCTATTCTGATTTCATTCTTCAGGGTCTCCTGGCTCTCCTCAGGAAATTCTGGTGACAAAATCTGCTTCTGGGCTGACACTACAATGGACTGAGGGAGATTCAGGAGAAAAACCCACAACTGGCTACATTATAGAGGCACGACCCTCAGGTAAGCCACAGGAAACACAGAGAGCTTCATGTCTTAAGTTTCCTTCCTTCAGTCCATGCTGAAAGCCATCCCGCAGTGGGAAGGTTGTTTGTCAGCTAATGGGATTTTGTGAGAGAATGCTATCACCAACCAGTATTAAACCATTGCTGGTTTATTCTGTGGTTTAGCAGAATTTCTCCTGTTTAGGAACAGGCACAGAATATTACCCTGAGTGCTCTGCCTTTCAGTGTGCTACCTCGCTGGTAAATCATCCAACTGATGAGCTAGTACAGTAAATAATTAAAACTCATTAAATGCTTACAGCATCTTTCATGCACGAGGACTAATAAGTACTTGCAAGCTTTATTTTGAGGACCACAGATAGAAATCTGTCCTCTCCTGCAGCAGAACACAGCAACTAATTACTGTTTTACTGTTAATAATGGGGCCAGGACTTCTGCACCATGTACACATCGCTTACTGCAGGGGAGGGCACTGGAGGGGGAAAGGAATCTCCTCATCACCACAGTTTTTCTTGGTGCTTCCCCAGAGCTTTGTTGCTTCTGGGATTTGCATCTTACTGAAGCTGCTTTCTGCTTTTTGCAGAATATTTCCCCAGTTGGACAAGGTCATTTTGAAAGTAGGTGGATATCGTAGCCTGTGCACTAGCTTGGTACCCCTTGCAGATTCACTAAGTGCACAATTTCTGGTGTTCAAGTCATTAAGAAAACATAAAGAATGCTGCCAGACTCCTGTGCAATGTCACTTGATAATTTCCCTCCACTCTGACAGTGACTGTTGATAACCATTCACCAAGTACAGTTTCCCAGCTGGTGATGCAGCCACCAGATACTTGTTTCACGTAGGCTGTGTTTGAATGTCATGGTGTCAAAAGCTTTGCTGGAGTTAGGATAGATGATGTCTACTCTTTCTCCTCTATTGACAAGGTCTGCTAGCCTGTCACAGAAGGAAATTAGACATGATTTATACTTGACATATCCATGTTGGCTGCTTGTTCTTTCCTTTTTTTACTTCTAGATGCTTGCACATTGCTTGATTGTATATTGATTAAATGAATGCTTATCTGTTTGATTATATAAAGGATCCTGTGTCTTCAGTGTAAGGTGGCATTTAAACCCAATGGTTCTAAGTACATTTAATCAGACCAATAACAAAATTATTGCCTGCATTTCTGTGGTCATTGCTGAAGATGCAGATCTCCTTACCTGCATCTGATAGAATTTTTTCTGTAGTGAAGCTCTAAAATGTCTTCCCTTTTCTGTCATTCAACTTGACAATTGTTTTGAAAACAAAGTCAAAGGAGAAAGTGTGCTTTCTCAAACCAGTAGAGTTTCCCAGAGCAATCAAGGGTTGTTTTTGGTTTTTTAATTAGAGGCATGACACTAATATGCTTTTATTTTGCTTACATCAGTTTATTGGTTTCTGCCCTTATTTCTTCATAGGTAGGAAATGATCTGTCTTATTTGAACATTTTTTAGACAGCAAGTTAAACCAAAACTGTTCATTGAACTTCGCTTTCCATCTTCTATTTCCCCAAAGAGGGTTCTTAGAGTAAAAGTATCTTAGAGGGAAACCTGCAGTTTGTCTACAAGCTGGAAATTCATCTTGTGTGAGTGGTGACATTGCAAAATCATCTGATGTTCCTGGACTTGTCTCAACATTGAATGTGAGCAAACATTTTACAGTTCAAGGCTAAGGATGTAGGATTTGTAGCCCACTCTTTTTGAGCAGGAAGAAAATAGTCCCTCCAAGGCAGGTCTGAGCTGCATTAACCCCAGGTCACCTCTGCTGGCCTCACTCCACTGATCCTGGAAACACACAGAAGAGGTCTTATTCTCCTGCTCCTGCAACCTGACTGTTGAGGCATTTAATTCCTCTTCAGATTATTTTAATCCTATTCATGCTGCTGTAGCAAATGAACAAGGCATTTGTGTGCTGGATTCTCATCCTTCCTTCTGGTTGCAGCTGGAGGGAGCGTGAAATGTGATCCAGGAGAGGAGACAGACTAATTGGAACGTTTGCTTACTTCACCCAAGCATCAGCTTCCTTTCTGTGCTGCTTTTCTTCCTCATCTCTGCACAGAGGAGTTTGAAATCTAAATTACCAGCTTAACAAAAGCAGGGAACTAATTCCTCCTGTCAGGGCTGGTCATTCAGAGCAGCTTCTGGTTTAATATCATTCGAAGAATTTGCTTCTGCACGTTGATTTATAAGGGTAGTAGCTCATGGATTGGGGCAACCTTTGTTTTTAAGGAGTTGTTGTCCAAGAGAAGAGCAGTTGACTTGTGCCCTTCACATAAAATCAAGGAAGGAAAAGATATTTATCCTTCTGAGATCAAACAAGGGGCATTGAACAGACAGATAAAAGGCTTTAGCTTGTTGCCAATATTTAAATGCAATACCACTACCTTAGTGTTTCACATCTCAAGTGTCATCTATTATAGGCCTCATTACTCCAAATGTTATATGCTGTATCATCTCATTTTCCCTGCTGCAAGCTCCCTGCCAAGACTTTTCCATCGGAGTAGGAGGGTGGCTTTCTGTCACAAATGGCAAACCCTTCCCCCTTTTGCCACTTCCCTTTGTATTTTCTGGTGCCCTGCTGTGTCTCCCAGGACTCCTGTTCCCCTGCTGGGTATAGCAATGGTGGCAGCAGGCAGCTGAGATTGTTCATTTGATCTCCCCATTTCTCTCCTATATTTATGGAAGGTGACCAGCCTGACTCCCTCCTCTGCATTTTGAATATGCTCAGATATGAGGATGGAGCAAGTGAACCAATATTTTTTCCAGAGTGATCTGTGCTAGAGGAAGACATTACAGAAACAGAGAGTATTTTCTTTTCCTTCAACTTCTCTGTCCCTGGAGAAATAGATTCCAGTTGAGCTCCTTGTGCATTACGAAGAATTGCAATTAAGTAGCCTCTGTCACTGCCATTGTCAGCACTCCCTAGACATCAACTAGGCTGCCTAAGGAATGGCCAATAGATTATGTCATCAGTTTTTACCTACAGTGGAAAAGGTAGAAATAGCACAATGATGTTAAGGTTCCCAGTGCAGCTGGAAGGAGTAGAGAAGCTGGTTTCACCCCTCTTTTCTCAACCCCATGCCAAACCCAAGGCTCCTTTCTCTGTCATGTGCTTTAATGGCAGGCACGTGGCCTGTAAAGTACCAAGCAGTCTCACACAGACTTGCCTTCCCAATTAGCCCCTGTCTACAAACAAGGTGTTCCTGCTGTGATGCCCTGGAGATCCACACTGCCAGGAGTGCATGTGGATAGATAACTGCCAACATGAGACCTCCCTGCCTGTGCTGGCCTGCTGCAGGCATCTGCTGCACGGCAGCCATGTAGGTGTTGGGTCAATCAGCTTCATGGCTTGTGTCACCTCAGGAAAAGCTTCCAACCCAGATCAAGCTGATAGAGACTTCCCCTTCTGCTTCTTGTCCCCATAGTGCATTTTGGATTTTGTTTCCTTGTTTTTCCCAAGCAGGAGACGACTTAAGCCCAGTGGGAGAAAATTGCACCTTAAAATGCTTCAAATGACATATTTCTAGCACTCTGGCTGGCATGAAGTGGCTAGTTAAACTCAGATCAGCCACAAATCATGAGCTTAGAATATAAACAAGTCAGGAAAGTGTTTTCTTTTGTTCCATGAAAGGAACAGACATTTTTAGGGAAGAACCCATCAACTGGAAGTGAGGCCTGTCCTTCTAGAACTGCTGGTTTTTTGCTTCCCGCACCCTGAGGGCAGATCTCACTTTAAGTTTCCTTTCTGGTGTCTTGAGTAATGTTTTTACGTTTTCTCCCTTTTCCATTTATTTTTAAGCAAATAAAGGAGTGCAGTGTCAAACGTGGCCACAAACCAGCAGAAGTCAGTAAATTCAAAGTGAAGGGTGCAGCTGCATTGCCGGCATCTGCCACGGGGCCTTTGCTTCGCTTCTGCTCGCAAACGACATGCTGAGGCTGACAGTTTGTCAGCCTTCACTTCCCATTCTTGTCCTTTCCCTGGTTTGCATGACAATCCAGCCCTTTGCCTCTGAAAAAAACACCCACATTTTAATTTTGTCCTCTGTAGGAGGAACACTACTTGTGTTCAGCCAGTCTTTAACTCTCAGCAGCTTCTCCCCTCATAAACCTCCTAATGTGTAATTAGGAGGAAGTTTTATGGCATTGCTCTCCTCTTACTCCAAGAGGACAAGGCTGGGGTTTGAGACCTAAATAACTGACAGCTCTCCATCTCTGCAGCCACAGCACAGCAGTTGTTTGTTAGTGGCCCCAGTTAGCAGAGCAGGGAGCCTTCATTCCTGACTGGCAGTTGTATTGAGTGTGGAGACCCTGATTCATTGCCTGTGAAGCCAGGTTGGCCCCTGGGTGCTGTGTGTGGCTGCAGCACACAGTGTTGTTCCTCACCAACACAGCAGGGTGGTGGCTGGGGCAGGTTAGACATTGTGTTGAGTCAGGAGTGGTTTCTTCTTCCCCTGTCATTCAGATCTTTTCTCTACGCATGCGCCTCGCTCCCAAATTGGATGGAGAAGTCAAGGTTAGGGAATAAAGATCAAATCTTGCATCAACAGGAAATGAAACTGGGGCAGGATCTGCTGAAGTGTTGATACAAGGAAGAAGCAAAGAAAAAGTAATTTTTTTTGAGGAGGCCTCCCTTTTTCATCAGCCATTTGGGTCTCTTTAACCTGGAGAAGAGAAGACTGAAGGGGGATCTTATCAGTGCTTATAAATACTCAAAGGGTGAGTGTCAGGGTAATGGGGCCAGTCTTTTTTCAGTGGTGCCCAGTGACAGGACTAGAGGTAATGGGCATAAACTTGAACATAGGAAGTTCCATCTAAACATAAGGAGGAACTTCTTTACTTTGAGGGTAATAGAGCACTGGAGCAGGCTGCCCAGAGAGGTGGTGGAGTCTCCATCTCTGGAAACATTCAAAACCCACCTGGATGCTATCCTGTTCTGTCATGGTGGTTGGACTTAGATGATCTCCAGAGGTCCCTTCCAACCCCTGACATTCTGTGATTCTGTGATTCAGGCTTTTTTTAAGAAGCTGAGTGCCCAGTAGAAGGCAATGTGAAAGGAAGGGCCAGATGTTATTGAAGGACACATGCACCCCTGCTGCCAGCTGTGCTGCCTCCCTCGGGTGTTAACCAGAAGTGGGCTGGGGCTGCTGAGCCTTGGACCTCTTTGTGGAAGTTTGATGTTGACAGCTTTGCTTTTCTCATGATTTCTATGAGTTAATACTCAGTTGATATCCTACCATGGTGTGTGCATCTTTCCTCCCTAAACTGAGTGGAAAATACAGTGTACAGCGTGCTAATCATTTTCAACTGAACTTAAAGGCCAGTCTTTGCTATCACAGGTGACCTTCTAATGAATTCTCTTTCAGGTGAACTAACATTTAGGGAAAACCTAGTTCTGAGGGACTGGGGAAGAGATGCAGTGAATGAATTCACAAGTGTGTGTTGAATATTTAATCTCCAAGTTCACCACAGAAATAAAATGCTTTTTTTAGATTGGATATATCTGTTTGCAATTTGTGTCTACAAAGAGAGGCCTG
The DNA here is from genome assembly GCA_013396975.1 of Bucco capensis. Classification (NCBI taxonomy): domain Eukaryota; kingdom Metazoa; phylum Chordata; class Aves; order Piciformes; family Bucconidae; genus Bucco; species Bucco capensis. Next base: position 154,472 of record VWZO01007050.1, read on the forward strand.
AGTATTATAGATGGAGAGAAGATAAGTTAATTGAAGCTCTGGGTTTAAAAACCTTGTAGGCCAGGGCCTGGGAAGGCACAGGCTATAGTGTTCATAGCATGTGCTTGGAGTCAGCAGTGGGGCAGATAGAAGGATGTCCTCCTTTCTAGGCTGCCACCCTACAGATTTCTGGCCACTGTAGCTGCTTCAGCACCTCTCTGGGATCCCAAGGATCACTTGCTGGATCCCATCTTGACCAAGCTCTGTTTTCTAGCCCAGAAAAAAAGATTCAGGGAAAGGTTCTTTCAGTGAACCAAAGAGGATGGGCAAGAGAAGTTATGACCACCAGCTAAAGCATCTCTGAGTCCCTGTGGGACAGGAATCCCTCTGAATAAACATCCAGCAGCAGCCTTTGGTGCCCCACACCGTTGCCACCAGAACTATCGGGGACAGAGATGTGGAAATGCAATCTGCTCAAGGGTAGTTTTCCTCACTTACTGTAAACTTTACAGAGTGGTTAAATTTACAATTTTTTGTCTGTTGGATATTCTGTCACAGTGCACTCTGAGAGGTTTGAGAAAATGAATGAGAAACTGTGTGTGTGTGAACAGTTGTGTTTGTTGCAATGAGTGTTAAACATTCATTTTTATTGTTGCCTTTTCTTCCCCCATTTAAGTGGCTTTCAATGCAGACAAATTGCTTTTCAGACAATTCACAATGGGCTCAGATTCTCTTATTGCTGTTTACAAATGTGTTTATGAAAGCTCAGGCAATTCTAGCAATTATGGCAATATTTTATAGTCTGAGATGCATCTTCCTAGTATTGGTGGTTGCAACAATCTAACTTTGAAAGTGCATCCCTCACTCCACCCTCTTCAGAGAAACTAAATCCCAAGCTCCCTTTTTATTGCATTGTCAGTTTACGTGGTAGAAATAATCTGGCTCTCTATTGCCCTGCAAAAGGGAAGTCAATATTTTATCTCTTGTTTTATAGCCATTGTAATATCCAACTAATACATAACAATGGTGCATTATGATAACTTCATTATACGCTGATCATGCTGGTGAATAATGTATTGGTCTGAATTTTAAGCATGACAGAAAAATTACCTATTTTTATTGTTCTCTGGTATTTCTCAAATGGAGCTGGAACAGTAACATTTCAGCCTGCTCTTTTTTTGCATCCACTGAGACTGCCAGTCCTCCCGATCAGAAAAGATGTAGTTTGGGGCTTGTTAGTCATTGTGTGTGTTGCTAAATGTGCAGCCCAGTACAAATTACTGAGCCAATATTTACTGATGCCAAAGTTAAAAGATTCACATGGAAATGCACCTGCAGTGTTAATCAATCCATCTTTGCTGCTGTTCCCTCTTGCACAGCAGTAGGCTAAGGGCCAAATTTTGCTCTGTTACACCAGAACCAGTCTGGAATCGCTGTGGTGACTCCAATTAGTTTACACTCAGGTGAATGCAGAGCAAATGAGAACAGACTCCTGCCTTGTTCCACTGCAGCAGTGGAACAAGTCAGTGAGGGTAGTGCTGCTGCCTCCTGCTTTATTGTTGCCTTGATAACACCTCAAGCTACAGAAGTCATGCTGGTGCTTGAATCTCACCATGCAGAGGACTTTCTTTCAAAGCAGGCAGCTCCTGCGCTGGAGTTGTATCTGTGCAGAGGTTGTCATCGTATTCCCATTGCTGTGGGACACACAGAGAAAAATAGACATTGCTCAAACAGCTTTGATAACTAAAATGAAAAGCCCAGTGGGATACTTGTGAGGTCAGATCTGTAAGAGCTATGCTGGCTTAGGCTAGCTGAGAGTTTGGCCCTATTCGTAGACAGTAACTCCCATTTTGTCAGTGAAATGCTGGGCACCAGTTGTTACTGAAAAGCAGTCTTTTTAGATTACTCTTTGATTCCTGCACTTCAAAATCATTGGCATTTTTAATTATAGTTGATTTGGGGTTTACTGGTAACAGTATCCATCAGTTCATTGTAGTCAAGCGAATATAAGATTATGGGGCCTGGATCAGGGACCAGAGGGATGCCTGGTCAGGATGTGCATCAGGATCAATTTCAGCATGGCCACTGAGAACTGAGATTACCCTGTTGGAACACTCTCCTCTGAATGGCACTATGTTCCTAACAACTTTGAAAGGTTTAGAATACAAACAAAACCTCATTGCTGTTTAAAATTGCATGGCCCAGCAGTGCAGCTGCTGTCTCGCTCTGCAGGCTGTGCCATGCTGCAGGCCATGCGAAGGCCATATCGCTACTGATCTGGTGAAGCAAGCAGCACTCCAGTGACACCAGGCCACCAGGCACCAGTTCATGTGAGGCCACAGTACTTCCTGCCAAGAGCCAAATACATAGAGTCATAGAATCATAGAATTGTTTTGGTTGGAAGAGACCTTTAAAATCATCAAGTCCGACCGTTAACCCAACACTGCCAGGTCACCAGTAAATCATCACCCTCAGCACCGCATCTACATGTCTTTTAAATACCTCCAAGGATGGTGACTCCACCACTTTCCTGGGCAGCCTGTTCCAGGGTTTAACAACCCTTTTGGTGAATAAAGGAGAGACGAAATGATCTGACCGTTGGAACCTCTCTGCTGTGAGGACAGACTGAGAGACGTGGGCTTATTCAGCCTGGAGAAGAGAAGGTTCCAGGGAGACCTTGTTGCAGCCTTTCAGTACTTAAAGAAGGTCTCTAAGAAAGATGGAGACAGAGTTTTTAGCAGGATATGTTGTGACAGAACAAGGAGTGAAGCTTGAAAGCTTGAAGGTTGAAGCTGAAAACAGAAAGATTTAGACTACATGAGGGAAGAAACTTTTAACAATGAGAGTGGTGAGACACTGGTCCAGGTTGCCCAGAGAGGTGGTAGATGCCCCATTCCTGGGACCACTCCAGATCAGGGTGTTTGGGACTTTGAGCAACGTGATCTAGTTGAAGATGTCCCTGCTCAGTGCCGGACGGTTGGACTAGATGACCTTTAAAGTTCCCTTCCAACCAAAACCAGTTTATAAATCTATGATTCAATGATAGTGAAGTCAATTTTGCAAGATAAAAATCAGGCAAAGCCTATGTGGTTAGGACTCATTAATGAAGCAGGTTGCTTTGGATTTACTTGCTCTGTCAAGTAACAAGCATGCTGATGTGGTGACCTTACCTGATCAAGAGGGACCCAGGTGGCTGGCAGCTGCTCTAGCCAGCTCAGGTCACTCTGGGTACTGCTGCAGATTTTAGAGGAGACCTCTTCCATCTGGGCTATTCTAAGACCCAGAATATCATGAATCATTAATAAATGCCTCTGCAGATGGGACCTTGCAGGGCATTCTGACAGTAGTGTGTATCACTAAGCAGTTCTCACGTAAGCAAGTCCTCTGCCTGTGGTTGAAACACACAATTAATGACTCTTTTTTTTGTTGTTGTTCCAATGAGCTGAAGGAAGTGCCTAGTCACACAGTTCACACCCTTTCTCTCCTCTAGATGAAGGACTGTGGGATATGTTTGTGAAGGATATCCCTCGCAGTGCTACCTCCTACACAGTTGGCCTGGACAAACTCAAACAGGGTGTGACCTATGAATTTCGAGTGGTGGCTGTCAATGAATTTGGTTATGGAGAACCAAGTGTTTCCTCTGTGCCAATATCAGGTAATCATGGATTTTTATTCTTTTTTTTTTAAAAAAACCTTTTCCAATGGAATTTCTTGGGCTTTAGGGGGATAAGAGGGGCAAAAAACCCCAACCCACATTCTCTGGTTGCAAGAAAAAAGGGCAGCTTGTTTTAGGATAAAACCAGAGTCCTACAGTGGTGAATCAAGGCTTGTTATTACAGTGTGCTTTACTCTCAAGAGGAAAATTGCATGTGTGCCATTTTTAAGTTTGCCAAAGGACCTTCTCAGGAATTTCATGAGTGTTTATCTAGAAGTTCTTTTGCCCCAAGACTAATTTATACTGTCCAGTGTCCAGAATTTTTTTTTTCCTTCTTTTCTGGTCTGTTGTTTTGTTTGCTTTCTTCTTTCTTTTCCCCCAGGGTTCTCTGATAAACATTTTCTGTGTTATTTGGTATTTAGCTCTAAAAAATGTAAAAATGTACTTCCACAAAATTATTCCTGATATCCTCTGCACTGGCAGTTCCAGTGTGGTGTGATACCTCCATCCCTCCTTCAGCAGAACAGCTCATTGGTGATGCTCTTGGGCTCTTCCCACCTTCCCTGCTCTCTTGTGCATATTCCCAGTAAATAGGACTATGGCCTAAACATGCTTCCAAAATCCCTGTGAGCAGCCCAGCCCTCTGGTTTCCTGAAGGAACTTCAGTAGCTCACAAAGCAAATTCCACTCAGCTTGCTACATCTGAGCAGCTTGAGTTTGATGGCCTGTTGTGAAGTGGGAGAGCTTGCCCTCCTGAAAGCTTTTCTCAGGTCTCCTTTTACCCTTGCAGAGACAGCTCTACTCCAGGTTGCTTTGGAGCAATAAGTTTCATCCTTGCTGTGTCAGCAGAGACAAGAGGAGTAAAAGAACCTGATAAAGCAGCTTTGTGATTCAAAATTCTAGAGAGTCCTGAGAACCTGGCAGTGCTCCAATATCTGGAGTGGCTTTTATCTCTTTGCTCCTCCAGTGAAAAGCATAAACACCATTCAAGAGTTACCCAGCAGGCAGGAGTAGTAAATGCTGCTATCGCCATCACGGCTCTGTTTGTCCTTACACAATTAACCACTTAGCCTGGGAGAGCTGGCTATGGATTTCAGTCTGAGTGCTACCCTTGCTTTTCTCCTTCAGGACAAGGGCACAGACAACCTACTTCAGACAGTGTTTTTCTTATCTGTGGTTTCACAGGGGATATAACACAGTGTGAAGGGTCAGTCTTTCCTTTCCTTTCCTGGAAGACTTCCTCTGAAGCTAGGCATGCATCTTCTTATGATGCTTTTTATAAATAAACTGTTTAAACAATTTCCAAGTTCTCCACTTGAACAGAACTATTTAATTCATCTCCTTTTGCTGCTTCATTGTTCATCTCAAATTGCTGCAAGAAAGTAAGAGGTTTCTGTTGAGATCCACAGTCATAAAAGTATAAAGCATTTTAGGCTGGCCACTTTAACTTAGCAGAAGGAGGTATAAATTGCACTGAATCTGCTCGACCCAGCATGGCTTGTGCAGTTTGCCTTTAAGACTTTATTGCCCTGGACTGGCCTCCTAGCAAAGCAAGGTTGTGGCTGCTTTTCACTGCTGCAGAATACCCAGTGATCTGGAACAAATTTGAGTTCCAATTGTCAGGCTTACAACAGACTTGTGTTTAGATGCAGGGCTCAGGACAGTCAGGGAAAGAGAGTGCCTGGGTTCAGTGATAGTGAAGGGTTGGAGTTGGTTTCCTGACATCACCCATTCCTACCAGGTGTGCTTCTAGCTAATGGACAACCAGGCAAATATATACAATAGCTGGCTAGTGCTCCAGTGGCAGCTTTTTTTCAATAAGTGAGTTATCACCACAAGAAAATAACAGTATTTATTACTTTAAACCAAGACTGGCAAGATAACCCTAGAAAGGTGAAGTTAGTATCATTTTGTGTCTCCAGTTGAGGTCAAATGGGGTGGAATTACTTGAGATCACACAAAATCCAGGCAACAGAATTAATACCCATGTGCTAAGCTGATGGGGAAATGATATAGAGCAGCAGTGGATGCTGGAAGTTAATGGAGGTACTGAAAGGCACTGAACCAAGTGTACTCTGTTCCCTGGCACTAGCTGCATTTTTCAAACTGCCACATTTTGGCCAGGCAAGCCTCTTAAAAAGTGGAATAATCATGGGTCCTGACATGTATTTAGTGGTTCCTTTGGCCCAGGGACTAGTGAGCATACCACAGTAGGTCAATAGATGTAGGTGTGTAGAGCTGTGGGAAGAAACCTCCCTCTCTTCACTTGGTGATAACTTCTTAGCTAAGGGATTCTGGAGTGCTGCTCTGGGTGTGTGGAAGATGCTTGCAGAGATGTTTGAGCCATGATATGCTCCTGTTCTCTTTACCATCTTAGAAGTGTCAGCAAGCTCCTTGAAAGTCTGACAGCAGAGTAGAGTGTGTTACCTCCTTTGAGGACCTCTCTCTCCTGAGCACTATTATAGATGCATCATTCATTGTGGGGAACAAGAAAAATTGTTGATGAGGGATGTTTATTTGTTTGTTTTTTTTCTCTTTCAGCACAAATAGAAGCCCCTTTCTATGAGGAGTGGTGGTTTCTGCTGGTGATGGCTCTCTCAAGTCTGATCCTCATTCTCCTAGTGGTGTTTGCATTGGTCCTGCATGGTCAGAGCAAGAAGTACAAGAATTGCAGCACAGGTATGACACACTCAAGAGCTGTAGGAATTAGAAATGACTTCTCTGTAAATCCCTGATTCCATCAGTGTGGACTCTTTTTATAGCTGTTTTGTTTGGCAGAAGACTCAGATCTTTTTGCTGTTTGGTTTGTTAGAAATGGCTTTTGCCCACAGCCATACTGGGCAAAGAGTGCCTGATCTTATGAGGTTTTGGATGCTGACCAGCCACAGGCTTGGATAGGACAGCATCTGGAAGTCCCAGGGACAGCAGCAAAAGCCAAGGAGTCTGGGTCAAATGCTTGGCAGAAGACCACAAAAAGGGAATGAGCTAGGATTTCATTTAGCTTTGTCATCATTCCCTGATGGAGGAGAAGGAGAAAGATTCTGCTTCTCCATGGCCATACCCAATGCAAATATTCTAGGTCTGTATTCTGAGGGCTATATCACAGCTCCTTTATATTAAACAGAGTGCCCTGCATCTCACATTCATTCCCTAAGCCAAGCTGCAGTTGCTGGGCTGGAGGCCAAGTAGCTAGAGGTGTCTTGGTTATCTGAACCTGTTAGACCTTAATGCATAATGAGCATCAAGCTTTGAATTTGCCAGTCTCCTTTCTGAAAGGAAGCAGGAGCTACCTGCTCTCTAACTAGGAATATTAAAATAACCCTCTTTCTAAACACCTTGCTCTTGAGCTCTGAATATTGCTTTTGCCTTTTCTTCTCCTTACATGACAGAGTCCTGGAAGGGTTGTTCACATGTGTATTTCTCTGATAGTCTTCTCCACCTCCAGCAAGCAATTGCTCTGATGCCAGGAGGTGCCAAAAAAGGCACATTAATGAGTAGGATCAGGTGGATAGGTCTTTGCACTTCTGGTTCATATGGATTAAGGTAATGAATGAGTCTTCCAGGCAGTATTTAGTAATTCAGTCCCAAAGAGAAGATCTTTTCTTTCTTTATAATTCACTTCTAACAAGTGTTAGAAACTCAGCTTTCACTCCCATGAGATACAAGATGTATGAAAACCATGCCATTTTTTTATCCAGATAATACTATTACATATTTGTATGCATAGCTCATAGGAAATCTCTCACCTTCTTAGTTTTGCTCAGTGTTTAGGGGACAGACATGAAAAGATAGGTCTGACCTGTACTGTCAGATATCAGTGTTCACACCGAGTCTTAATGTAGCTCTGAAATTGAAGCTGAGAATGAAGCACATGTCTGCTGCAGAGCTGCAATGTGCAGCCAGTCCTTCTGCCTGGGACACAAGCTGAGCTCACACCTTTGGGATTACAAGGAATGAACATGGGAGAGAATAAGCTCTTGCTATATTGGATCACAAGAAATAATATTCTTTGCTGTATTTTCCTTCTTCTGCCAGTCCCCTGTCCTTTTCACTGCCTTACATTGTCCAGTGATTTCTCACATCTATATCTTATCCTCATTAAAACTCCGGTATCTTTTTCCTATTTGCCATCCACTTAACCTTTCTCTTGCTTTCTTTCCTGCCTTTTTTTCTTTTTTAAATTCCTTTTCCTCTTTTTCTGCCTTTCCTAGTTTTATTTTCTCATGCTTTGCTTCAGTCAGCATGAATGGGATTTGAAGCACCTGATTTAGGACATCTTTGGTGGCCACCTGAATTAGTCACCTGCTTTCTATTTATAGTCAAAAGATAAGAATAAGCACTTTTGGGGCACAGTTAATCTGTTTTATTTTAGATAGCTCCAAATGAAATGCATCTACCACCCATGACTCCTCCTTTCCCCTTTTTTGGCTCCTTCTGCCCATTCACACCCCTGAAAAGCTCCTCTCCTTCACTCTGATTATTTCTTGTTTGCCAGTAAGAAAGGTAAAGAGATTTTTCAAATAATCAATGATGTCATAAAACACAAAGAAGGAAAAGTTAACTCCTACAGTTGTGTTTGGGGGGAAAGTACCTTTGTTTCAGCTGAATCTTTCATTGCGTGGCTCCAGGTAAAACTATCTCCAACGTGGAAGAGTCAGTCACCCTGGATAATGGAGGCTTCACTGCTCTGGAGCTCAACAGCAGACACCTAAACATCAAGAGTACCTTCTCAAAGAAGAATGGAACCAGGTAAGATGCTGGGAACAGCACGCTCTTGGAAATAGCTTTTCATCTAGCTTCTAGCAACTGCTAAGCAGGCAAAGGGGAGAGAGTGTTGTCTGGAGGATCTAGGAAGGACTTTAATGCCCAAGTCACTGCCCCACCAGGCACAGTCTGAAAATCCCTTGTGGTCTCCTGTGGNCTGTGACTCTGGCATCTAAGCATGATTTTATTGTGTCATTTCAGAGACACATCCCATACATTCACCCTTTCCATTACTTAGGTCTCCTCCTCGGCCAAGCCCAGGAGGGCTGCACTACTCTGACGAGGATATCTGCAACAAGTACAACGGAGCGGTGCTGAGCGAGGGCTTGGGCCTGAATGAGAAACCCTTAGAAGTGTCAGAGTCAGAGGTAAGGGCTTCCTTTTGCCTTGATAAATGTTGCCCAGTCACTGAAAAACATTCATGTCCCCACTGAACCCTGGCAAATCTTTGAAGTCCCAATCCAATATCTGCCTTATACTGCGTTGTCACTGTTTGTCTGTCTTGGGACTGTCTTGTGATGCTGTTTGCATCACATGTTCAAATTAAAATGCCAAAGGAAAGAATGACATGCAGGACCCAGCCAGAGCAGATTCCAGACCTGGCCTTGGCAGGCATTTACAGTTTTCCAGTGTTCTGTAGAAAGACAAGTGCAGTCAGCAATTGTGTGCTGAGCTCTCTGGAAGGGGCTGCACATTCCCTTCTGCCTGTGGACTGCAGACTTGAGGCAATACTGGGAAAATGTGTATATGCTGCAAAATAACCAGCTGGCTGCAGCTACTGTCTGGTTGAGATTCAAGTTGGGACATGCTTTGAATTGTTGCACTGGCTGAAGTATGGGATGTGGCTTGAAGTTTTCATGGTGCCATTTATAGACAGCTACAGTGAACACCAAGATTCAGAAGAGTGGTCTTGAGTGGTGATAACTGCTGCCTTGGTTACAGAGGGAGTATGTGGGGAATGAGTAACCTGCCAGAGAGCATGTGGCCATGGCTGTGAGAGCCAAGCACTCAGGTTTTCAAACCCCCCAGCCTGCAACCTTGGTCTATCTTAAGGAGAGCCTTTTGCTCAGGTTGCCTTTAGACTCTGTTCTCCAAGGAAGGTGGATGTATGCTGGCATTCCCCATCTCGCAGTGTTCCATCCTGTGTCTTATATCCCCATTAAGAAGAAAGAAAATGCTCCTGGTCTCTGAAAGCCCAACAGTGGCCAGAGGTGAATAGACAGACTTCAAAGGATCTGCAGAAAGGTAAAGCTGTCTCTAAATTCATGTGTTGTCAGCTGAGATCCTGATGAATACAAACTGACAGCGCAAGAAGCGAGCAGTGGGCCAAACCACTCCAAACCTGACCCTTCCAGCAAGAATAAATCAAGAGCAGCAAAGCAACTGAAAGAAGATGACAGGTTTCATCTGTAGCTTTTCTGCACCTGCAGCTACAGCTGCTTTTCCTGGCTACCTAGCTCTCACCTCCCGCTAAGTGCGGCGGACAGCCCGCTGCTTTGTGCTGCCCCATGGCCGACCCGGTGTGCAGGCAGCTTTCCTGGGCGTGGAGCTCAAGCTGCTGCCCCTGCAATGCACAAGCATTACCCTCCAGATGAAATCCATAATGCTTTGGTCATGTCACTGTAACAACCCAACATTAAACCCGTCATTAAAACCATTGGCTGAGCATGATCAGGAATTTAGCACCAGCACCTTCTGACATTAATTTCTTTGCCCCCCATGCGATAACGCACAAAAAAAAGAACAACTTGCAGTGTGTCATCGCTGCCTTCTGTGTGCACTGTTTGTACAAGGTAGAAGAAAGTGAGTTTTTGGTTTCTTTTTGGTTTTTTCTAAGGCTGTTATTAATATTATTTATTTACTGTACTGCAGTCAAGCCTCAAGGCCTCGTTTGAGGGTCTAGTGTTACTGTGAATCTGTATGTGCATGTGAGTATGTGAACAAAATGTGTCTCCTGTTTTTCCTTGGGGGTTGGATATGCAGCCCTTCTGTATAATGTCTTTGATGCTTGTTGGTTTTTTTTTTATTTGTGGTGGGGAGTGCTTTTAGGCATGAAATGTTAATATGCTCCCAGTAGAGGTAGAACTAGGAGATGCTGCCTTTTGATCAGCCTGAAAATGCTGTTTACATTGGCTGGTACAGACAGGAGGTGAGAGGTGGATATAGATGTTTGACCACTCTCTTTTCAAGTATTCCTCTCCCTATTAGCTCTTCCTGTTTGTATTTTCTGTTCTTTTTGCTTCTATTCTCAAAAGAGATCTTAACAGACAAGCTCTGATTTCCAAGTATTTCAGAATTTCCATCTCTCTTAGCGGGCAAAAATGTTTTCCATTCTATGAAGAGTTAAAGATATCTTCCTATAGAAGAGCTCTACACAGTTTTGGCTCTCTGCAGCAAAAGGGGTCCTAGTGGTATTTTCATCTTCGTGTGGATCTCAGATTTCCCTTAACATGATGCACATAAGGGCAGGCAGGGCCAAAACCTGTGCTTTTGCTTTCAACCCACATTTCATCTTGTTGCTGATTAATCTCACCTCTTGTTGCCTGAGGTCTCAAGATTTTATATGGAAAAGAAGGAAGCTCACTGGCTTCAGGTCTCATGGGCTTTAGTGAACATGAAGAAGACTGTAAGAATCTCTCAGGCTGACTGACTACACTTACAATGGAGCTGCCTGGGAGCCTTCCTCCAAGCTCCTTCCTGATGAGCAGAGCAAGAGGGAAACAAGGAGAAACTGGAGCAGACCAAGCAGGACTCTTTAATATTCATAAATCAAATGGTTAACTTAGTCCATGTCATGAAAGCCAAGCACCAGCACTCTTAATGAAGTTGAAGTGGTTTAATTGGCAGGTATGAAGCAAGAGAGTGCTAAGAGTGTAATTTCCAAATGATTAATAATAATAGGCTTTTAGATAATGAGTCAAGTGGACGAGGCTCTGGACAGATAATCTGGAGAAATTTGGTGTTCACCATATACAGAAATCGGATGATCTCTCTGTGATGTTATCCAGCCATGGAAAAGCAGTTAAAGAGGAGCAGAGGGGAGGGAGGGTGGTGTGTGTTTGTTTAGTCTCACATGACCTCGTGGTCTCCCAAAACCAGTTTTCAGGAGATAATATTCTCACAGATTGCAGACATTATCAGCCAGTGCTGAATGCTGGTGATGCTCTGCTCTTCCCAGCTGCTCTCTGCAGTCAAACTGACTTCTGCTTTCTCAGCTCTGTAGGAAGATACTATAAATTTTCACTTAGCACTTAATAAGAAGTATAGTTTAACTTGTTTCCAAGAAAGTCCTCCAATGGTTTTGACAAGCTGGGCATTGCGTGGAAACAAACTGCAGGTGACATGTTAAATAAGCAAGGAGAAGATCTCTTTGCCTGCTAGATTACTTTGTCTGCTTTACAGCATATTCATTTCATGTCAACCTAAAGAAACTGCTGCCATCCATATCTCCAGAAATAATCTCATATGATTGTTTCTTATGCAGGCACTTAAAAACAAAAAAGTAAAATGTGTAATTGGAACTATTTTCAGATTTCCCATTGACTAAGCTCTGGCTACTGACTTGCCACTGAACAGCATTTGTGCATTTCATGCTATCAATCCACTACTTAAATAGCCTCTCATTTTCTACACTTGTTTCCCAGGCATCCATGCCCCTTTGGTTGACAAGTCTGTAATGTCACCACACACCCAATCAGGGCCCAGCCTAGGGAGGTTTCCAAGGTAACAAAGCCAGAGTCACAGGAAGAGAGAAAACTGAAAACAAAGCAAAAAGCCCTGCAGCATTTCTATTTACTCGGTAATTTTAAAACCACTAAAAAAAAAAAGTCATCCTCTAGCATAAGCTGTCTGTATTGTCATGCAAAATAGGTTTATCTTGCTCCTCCTTGACTTTTCATCAGGGCACAAAGGGATGTGGGATGTCAGTTTAAAGAATTCCTTGCTGGTAAGGCTGGTTATTAGTACCTTGTTCAGAGCAGACCTTGGAAGATAGTGGAGGAACATGGACAAGAATAGTCAGTTCCTGCCTGTTCTGAAGGAAACACAAAGAAAACATGTTGTATCAACACTGACAAGTAGGTTATCCTTTCCAGCATCACTGCTGCTGCTGGTGAAAGGCTGAGTGCAACTATCTATGTTTCATGAAAGTTGCTTCTGAAAGGCACTGGCCTTATTTACACCAAATTAGTGTTCTCTTTCAGTTGATATAATGGACTAATTAATGGACAGATCATCAGCAGATGGTATTGTTTTAAATTGCCTCTTTCTGCTCATGGCAAGTCCAAGTGACACTGTATTTCAAATGGCAGCAGCTCATCTAAAAGTGTTCTCAGTGTTTCTCCTCTTTATTATGTTGACTTCTGGCAATCTTGAAGGAACTTGGCTTAGGTACAGAAATTATATTAGTTGTCTGGGTGAGTATTTTTCTGCTAGCAATGGACAGAAATCAAGTGTCTGCATCAGTATTATTATACCTATCACATCATGTGTCAGTCTTCTGGATACAGCTTCTTCTCAGCATTTCATCTCAGATCTTCAAGTTGCCTTTATGGTTTTATACATCTGTAGGGACATGAGGAAAGGCCAGTAAGGAGCCACTGGAAGTTTGTGGGGGTTTTTCCTCCTTATGCTTATGACACCCTGACTCAGCTGTGATCCATCTTTTCAGCAGGGACTGGTTTCTCTGGGGAGTGGCTGAGCATGTCAGGAAGAGTGGTGGTGGATTGGGGAAGGAGTCAGAAGACATGGCAATGGCAGTGGTAGCATTGTGCCTTTGATGGAAGGAGCTTATCCATGATATCTAGACAAGTTCAGACCTTCAGGTGCTGCTTCTGGTGAATGATCCATAACCACCTGCCTCTCCTCAAGAGGTAGAGACTTTTCTGTTGGATACCCACATCATCCCCCAGCTTCCCAGGCACTTTTTTAGCTTAACATTAGATAGTGGAGCTGCAGCAGAATGTTTGGAGAAGCAGACTGGTGCAAAGTGCAACACCTGGATTCTTGGTAAGAACAGAGGAAACCTGGGTTTGGGGATCTTTTGGTCTGCAGCTAAAGTTGGTTGCTTCTGCAGCTGAGAACCAGCCTGCCTGAGCTCTTGCTGCCTGCTGCCATGCCCTGCCATGCTGCAGTCATCAGAAGCACTCTGGTTGGAGCCCCTTACAAAAATAGACAGAGCAGTGCTGGCAGGATGTTCTCTGCAGTGGTGCCAAGACTCTGGAGCTGCTCTCTGCACCTCCTGGCTCTGAAGTGGTCCAAATCTGGGGTATTCCAGGCATGCCGTGAAAAACCACCTGTTCAGGAAGGTCTTTGGAGGGAATCTGGTGTTGGCTTCCAGAGGCTGGCAGCTGGTGCAAAGGAGTGTTTTTCTAGGAGATAGGCCTGCTGAATCCCTTTTGGAAAGATTATTAAATGCTGGTAGGGTTTTGTTGTAATATTAATTACATGTCAAGGCACCTGAAGCTTTGCATACTTACAATAATCAACCAGTACACAGTTTTGAAAGAGCCAAAGCCTAGGTTACCGTGGAAAGGAAGTTTTGTGAAGAGCTGCTTTGTTCAAAATTTTGGAAACCTCTGGGGAAAAAAAAATTCTCAGCTCTGTCCATCACCCTCCATGCTGGAAAATGGCCATGAAACAGCATCGAAACAGCTATCTAAGCAAAGCAATGGGATGATGGATGCAGTGCCCTTTTCAAACCATGGTTTGCAAGGCATTTGAGGGTTGTCCTTCAGAGACCATTAAAAAGGAGCTTTAGAGGAGGAGGGTCTAGCTGTAAGGCAGGCAGGATCCAGAAGGATGTGTATGCTGTGTGGTGTCATAGATCAGAAGGATACCAGCCTTTTGAAACTAATTGCAGCAACTAATAGTTACGAGCTACACTTACCCATCTCTCTCTTCTATGTCTTAGGCAGCTACTACTTTGATATTCAGTTGCCTTTAGAATCAGCTATGCAGATTATCAGGGGGAAGAAAAGGAATCAAAGTTTTTGTGTGCTCAAAGCAGAGATTTGGAGGGAAAGCATGAGATATGGAAATGACTGGGTAAATGTTTGTGTGCTGTACGGGATGTGGCTGTTAGCGGTGGGAACATTAGTAGGAACAGAAGGAAAATGTGCGCTTGGATACTGTGGCCAAGGCTTTGCCTTGGTCTCTGTGCTCGGAGGAGATGTAGGAGCCCTCTGTGAATCCTCCAGCTGTAGCACAGCAGCAGTGCTTCAGAGGAGCAGCAGATGCACAGAGCTTATCTGGTTACATCTCACTAGAGCTCCCACTCGCTATTGATAGGAGCTTTGAAGCTCTCCCAGGCACCGTGCATAAATGTTTCAGGGGTAAGATCCACTCTGAACACAGTGCTGAGCCATCCCAAGAAAGCAACTCCTCCTGCCTGGCAGCTCTTCTCTTCCAGATTTTGCATTCTCTTTCTTCTGTCGCTGCTGGTTGTTGTGTGCCTCATCATACTACCAGTTTCAGCTGGAGCATACAGATAGAGTTGTTTGCCTGAAAAAAACTGTGATTTTGCTTAATTCCCTTTCAGTGATCTAATTTTCAATACTTAATGGGGCTTGCAAGCCAAACTCAGAGTACCATGCAGGTGGCCTGGTCTGACCACCACAAACCACAGCACTTCTGGCTAACTTCAGCATGTTTGCAGGGAAGACATCCTTTCTGTGCTTGCATAAGAAGAAGAGACACTCTCAATTGCAGTTGTTAATTGCAGTCTTGTTGATTCTAGAGACATGGTTTAGTGGCATGGTAGTGATAGGTGGATCGTTGGATCTTAGAGGTCTCTTCCAACCTTAATGATTCTGTGATTATGAGATTGAAAGCTGTTGGTTTCCCTGTGACTTCTCTACACTTCCCTGCCTCTTCTCTCACATTAGGATCTCCCAGCTCCTGCTGCATCCTTTTGCAGAGAATTGGAAGGTTTTTCTCTCCATCTCTTACCACCAGCATCCTTCAGGTGACTCTCTCTAGGAGCAAAACCTGACTAAACCAGAACACACTGCTTTTCTACAGTCCAAGCGTTACACTCAGACAACAAGCCACCCTACCCTAAAATTATCACCTGGTGATATTAAACTTGCCTTTAACTTCTTTTAGAGCGAAACAGGCTAAATCAGAGATGTGGTTTTAAACTGGAGAGGAGGAGATTTAAATTGGACATTAGGAAGAAGTTCCTCACCACAAGGGTGGTGGAACACTGGAACAGGTTGCCCAGGGAGGTGGTTGAGGCCCCATCCCTGGAGGCATTCAAGGCGAGGCTTGCCAGGGCTCTGGGCAAGCTGATCTAGTTGGGGATGTCCCTGCCCACTGCAGGGGGGTTGGACTAGATGAGCTCCAGAGGTCCCTTCCAACCCAAACCATTCTATGATTCTATGATTCTATGATTCTAATGTTTTTTTGATTGACTGATTGATTTCCCTGCTGCTCCAGGCCACTGACTCCGATTACGAAGACGAGTTGCCAAAGCACTCCTTTGTCAACCACTACATGAGTGACCCTACCTACTACAACTCCTGGAAGCGGCAGCAGAAAGGGGTGAAGCACCCAACATCCTACAGATACGAGGAGTGTGCCGCCAGCGAGACAGAAGCCTATTTCCAGACTGTCATCACGACACAGAGCTCAGGAGGGGTGTACACCCCAACAGGACAGCCAGCACCAGGCTCCCGGACTCCAGTGACAGGCTTTTCCTCCTTCGTCTGAGAACGGGGCTGGAGGGTGCCAGTGGCACTCGGGGTGACCTGTCACAGTGACTGTGTGTGCGTGAGCGCTGCCGTGAACTGGGGGGGGGAACTTCTCTATCAGGGTACACACGGATGGGAACACTGATGAGGCTGGGGTGGGCTTGGGGTTTTTTGGGTTCTTTTTGTTTGGTTTTTTTTTTGTTTTGTTTTGTTTCTTTTCTTTTCAAGAAGACAATCAACTCTAAAAACATGGAGCTGAACCTTTGGGTAAAACAAAAAAAAAAGGAATTCTGAAAGTGATGATTTTAACCACTTGTGAATAGTAGGGGGTTTTTTAACTGCTTTTTGTAACACTGCTTCAGGAAGCAGCTCCCATGCCCTTCTCTTCCCTCTTTCTTTCTCTTCTCTGCTCCTCTCCCCTTCATTCC
This sequence comes from Bucco capensis, assembly GCA_013396975.1. Lineage (NCBI taxonomy): Eukaryota > Metazoa > Chordata > Aves > Piciformes > Bucconidae > Bucco > Bucco capensis. The sequence continues at coordinate 170,989 of VWZO01007050.1, forward strand.
CAAACAAGGAGGTGAATTCCCTAGATGCAATGAGTGACTTTGTGATGTGATTTGAAGAGAAAATAGAAAACCTCCCAGGATCCTTCTTCCTTTTCCTCTGCTCTTTTTCTTTTCTTTTTCAATTTTTCCCTGTCACCAAGGTCAAGCAGGAAAGCATAGAAAAGGGACAAATTTTTACATGAAAAGCAGACATCTCCTCTTCTTATAGCTGCTCCTCACAGTTAGGAGCATTGGCTGATCAACTTAGGCTCAGATGTGTCACTCTGTTCTAGACTCACTACTGGTATATTTACACTGAATTACTGACCTGCTTTTCTTTCTTCTTCAAATGGGACCTGTTGTACTCTTTAAATATTCCAACTCCAGGGCCTTAGGAAGAAGAGATGGCTCAGAAAAGCTCTGTGGGCAGTGGTGGGTGAAGCAAGTGGGAAGAATTCAGATGCAAGGTCAGTTTATTTTTGGTGTGGCTCTAATCTTCCCTTGAGGGCTTCATGTGCCATTTGAATTGATCATTTTTAGAAGTCAAAGGACACAACCCAGCAAGCCAGAGGAATCTTTCAATTAAAGTTGCAGTGACAAGCTAGAGAGTCTACTAATTGATGAGGGTTTTGATCATCAAAGTTATCCTGCCCTGTCAATAGAGGTTGAGCATCCTTTCTTGCCCAGACTCTCCAGTGCTGATTACTGGTCTGTAAAAAAGTACAGGGTAGTTGTTTGGTTGGTTTTATCTGTTGTTTGTTTGATTTTATTTTTTTTTTAGCACACAGATTGGGTGAGTTTTGGTGTCCACAGGTGCCTTTTATTGATTCTTCAGCTTCATGTCTGGGAGCAGCAACAAAGTGTCTCCACATAAAGCTTGTCAGGTTTTTTTTTCAAGCATTAGGGTCATGAATTACCTTGTGCACGTTTACAGTCTGCTTTGTGCACTTGAAGCTAAAGCCTTTGGAAAGAAGAGAAGGGATTTTTAGTTATTTGCCATCCTTTTGTATAGCTCCCTTTTTGTTTTCTTCTTTTTTATCCTTTTCCTGAGTCTATCAGGTTTAGCAGCAAGTGGATTACTCACAAGGAAGTTGTCAGGGGTTTAAAGAATCCAAGCCCAGCCCTTGGACCCAACAACACTTCTGGATCACCAGCTGTTTTACTGCAAGCCTCTGAAAGGTGAATTTGGAAGTAGGCAACTCCTTGCCACTTCCTCCCAGGTGGGTGTAGGTCAGCAAGGAAAATGTTTATCCTGCTGCTTGCTACCATTCTGACAAGGCATGTGTGGGCACCGTTACTACTGCACACTGTCTCTGGAGGGATGTGGGACAGCTGTGGCACTGTTGTGGCACTGGGTGGTGGTGGTGGTTTCAAGGCAGGTTGTTGGGACTAATCTGGTGTTGATTGCTGTGGTTACCTGTTCCTGCCCATGGGTGCTGGTTAGCAGTAGCCTGGTGGCACCTCACCTCAACAGTTGAGGTCCAAGGGCATGCTCAGCCTTGCTCTCACTTTTTTGGTTCCCCTTGGATGGAGCAAATGATCTCAGAACTGGTTTTTTTCTCTTTGGCACTGCCACTGAGCACTGCTGCTCTTGGTGCATACAGATTCTGGTTAGCTTTGGCACTGGATTGCTGTTCCTCTCCAAAGGCTCCAGAAAGAAAACGTTCAAAACCAAAAACTCCAGTGGGTGTGCTTAAGGGCTTGTGAGTTTAGGATAATGACCTACAGCTCATTAGATGGCAAGGGATACACAAAGACATGGGCTTGAGCCCAAAACCCTGTGAGCCATCCCCCTCACTGCACCTGGATAGGATGTGTGTGGGATGGAGAAAGGGGTTCCAAAGGGGATGACATGGAGCTTACTGTGAAGAGGAATGCAAAGCAAACAAAAACCCCACTGCCTTCTGTGCACTTTGACTGTTCTCTCAAGCCATATGGACTTTGCTTTAATTACTGAACTGACAAAAATTTGCTTGCAGTCTTGACTTTTCTGTTGCTTAGACAAAAATTATCTACATGGCTTCCTGGTTAGTTTTCTTTCTCCTTTGTTATTTCCTGCATCAGATAACATATTTTTAAACACCTTGTTTTATGAACGTGTGACATAGCAATGCAATTGCTTATCCAACAGGTATGAGAGGTAGTGCTACAGGAATAAGCCTTTCAAGGACCACAAAGGACTTAGGGATATAGATTGGTAGAAAGTAGATCGATCACCAAGACTTTGCTTCAAATGAAAGCATAGTGCAAGTAGCTCCATATCTCCTGAATACTGACAGGTCTGGATTGGTGTAAAAGGTGCAGGTGCTCCCTAGGGCTGATCTGATACCACACTTAGCAAAAAAGGCAAGAAAACCATGGGGAATAAAGGAAATGGATGTTGTGGCCCCTGCTCCACTGAAGGACAACATGGGGAGCAGCATAATCTACTGAAAGAGAGGAGAACCATCTGCAACTAAAAAGCCTGAGCCTGTTGAGGACCTGTTGAGGACCTGCTGAGTTGGCTGTTTAGGTTTTTTCTTCTGACTGCTGCCAAAATAACAGGCTAGGTGTGATTCCTTTAGGACCTGTTGATCTGAACAAAGGTATTTCTGGTCCAGTCCAGTCCAAGTTATTGTCTCTTTCAGTTATGTTTTGTTTAGGAGTTGGCTTTTCTTACATGTGGATTTATTTTACTTAGGCAGTTGCAGAGCTTGGAAGTGCATTGCCTTGCTCACCTCTAGGTCAAGCATGAGATGTGTATAGCTACAAGCATGATGCCTCTGCCTTCTGGTTAACATGCTGTACTTGTAAAGTGTGATTAATGGGCAGGTTTTATTTACCTCAGATATCAGGTAAATTGTTCTGTTTGGGAGGAAATACTCCATCAGTTAGCAGGAAAGCACTATTTCATAGCTGTAATCTTTGGGAATTGCAGCCTTGAAATACGACTTTTAAACATAAATTGTGTTACAATAACTTCACCCATCACATCCACTTCTGTTTCCATCTTCCTGTTTAGAAGGGTCTTGGAAAATGAAAGCTTCTATTTAAAACACCTTCTTAGGGTATTTTTTTTGGTATTTATTTATTTACTTCCCCATGTTTCTCAGCTCTCTTGGTGCCTGTTACTTAAAACTTAAAACAGCATCACAAAATGACCAAGGGAGACATTTCAGGGAATCGTTTTTCATGAGCTTGTTTTTCATGCAATAGCCATGGAAATACACCATTTCCTGAAGGAAACAAGTGCCCAAGTCTTCATCCCCCCTCTCAGGGCTGAGATGACAACCAGCCACCACCACCAGTGATGCTCTCAGCACTCAACACCAAAGCTCAGGTTATCCCTGTGATAAATCACGTGCAGAACTGCACATAAGGGAAGGAGCTGCACTGTTCCAGCTCACTCTAAGTGGAGCAGTTTATGCCCCAAAAGTCTGGATCACACATGGTGTGTTCCCACCCACAGCCCACACCCTTGTGTGGGAGTGTTTTCCATTCCCATCACTGAATGCTTGGATGTTGGTGCCCGATGGGAGCAGCAGAGGTGGGAAGGGACAGGAGAGGGCACTGTGTGACAGTCTCTTTATCCCCACCCTGCGAGTCACCAGTGTGAAACCCTTCATAGAATCCTAGAATCCTAGACTGGTTTAGGTTGGAAGGGAGCTCTGGAGCTCATCTAGTCCAACCCCCCTGCAGTGGGCAGGGACATCCCCAACTAGAGCAGCTTGCCCAGAGCAGGGCAGGGAGAAGGGAGAGCACAGAGAGCAAAGGGTTTCATCAGCATTTACTAAAGGAATCACACTGTGGCCAGTGAATCCTACTTTTGGAAGCTGTTGGCATTGCTGAAGAGAAGGGAAAAAAAAACCACACAGAAAAAGAAACTAATCCATTACCCCAGAGGATTTTTTTTTCTCTTCATTTTGAGTGTTAAAGCCAGTGATGCTTTACAGATGGGCCAAGATCTCATTTTTCCTCCTTAAACCCAGCTCTCTGCCAGAAGAAGCTGCTGTAGCAATTGTTTAGAATAAATATCCAAGGCTGTCTTGACATGGGGATACATTTATTATCCTTGTCATTGCTTCCCTCAAGAAATCCATTGGGTCATCCAAAGATTATCCGATCTGCTCTCCAAAAAGGGAGGGGAGGTAGCTGTTTATACATACAGAGCACTGCTGTCTTCTCCCACTTGCTGTTTGCAGATAAGCAGGGCAACTTGGTTCAGAAAAATCCTTTTGGAAAAGGAAGTTAGCAGAAAACATAAAAAACCCAAAACCAAAAAAAAAAGAAACAAACCCAAACAAAACCCACAAGAAAGATAACCTTTGACAGGGCCATTAGAAATCTTCAAGTCCTAGAAACCTGTGACATGTAAGACTGAACATGATCCCAAGACCTCCTGTCTTTAGTGATCTCCTTTATCAGCATCAGCCAGAAGGGCACATGCAGTGAGGAGTTATATCTGGAGAGGAAAAGCCATCACAGCAAAGAGCTTCATTCAACCTGGAGTTCCTGCCAGTTCAATCACATCTCTTAGGTTGGATTTATAGGGTTTTGCCATCATTTGTGGAGTCCCTACAGCATCATGGTGTTACCAGAGGTCCCCTGGGTAGAAGTATAGAATCATTTAGGCTGGAAAAGGCCCTTGAGGTCATCAAGTCCAACTGTAAACCATCAAACCATCCGTTGCTGTGGTGTTTGCCCAAAGCCACATGCATGATGATGTGGTTGTGCAGTATCTGTTGAAACCTCCTTGTGGAAAGCCACCCTTGAATTAGGAACACATTCACCCTCTATACTGAACAGGTTGGGCTGAGCATGGGCCTAAAATGGCTCCATCCAACAAGTCAGGTCTTCAGTTCTTTGTATTGCTGCATTCTATTTCTTCTCCCCCACATCTCCTCCCCNGAAGGTGTAAAGTTTGCTGCCCCCAGTAGTAGAGAGCCACAACCAAAAAAGCAGACATGGGACAGATGAGAGATATTTGAACAAGGGGTGAAGTACTCTTGACTCAGAATTTTATCTTCTCAAAGGTGCCACCTGCCCATTTTAAATGGCCCTGGAGCCTCAAGACTTGGCAGGAAATTCATTATTTTAATGCTGTTTGATCACTGTGCACTTTCTTGGGTGTTGAATTGCTGGATAGAGAGACTGGAATGGGGTTACAAAGCTTTATATCAAAGTATTCTCCCATTTATGTCCAGCTCTCTAGATGTAGGGATGAAACCTTTCTGCTAATGCAACGTGGTGTTCTACAGGTGGGACACCTGGGAAGTGCCACCAGAGCTCCCCCCTCAATGGCATTAAGCTCCTGGGCAGTGCTGGGATCTGTAATGGTGCAGTGGGAGCTCTCAGGCAGCAGAAAGGTGCAAGGACATGATATTGTGGTGAGTTTGTAGCTGGTCACTTTGCCACTCTTTTGGCTGGAGTCCATCCCTGGTTTGATTATCTGCTGTCAGTTTAGGGGTAGGACCACCTTACACAGTTGTGTTTGAGTTACTCTTCAATGTACTACAGTATCAGATTGTTGCTTTTATTTCAGTGTCTCCTTTGGGATTTGCCCTGGTTTTTTGTTCCACACCTCTTGTTAGCCTCACCTTCACCACTCCACTATTTTATATGAGAAAGTTACTTCTTCTTTTGCAAACTTGCTTCTAATTAAAAGAACCCTTTTTTGAAATGTCTGTGTCCTTGGTACATTTCTTTGGGGGAGGTGGAAGGAAAAAAAAAGCCTTTTCCAGCCTCTCCTGTTATTTTTGGCTTGAAGAAGTTTCTGGGTGTTTTGCCAGTGTACTCTAGAGTTAACAGTCAAAAATGTAATGGACTGAAATTCTTTGCTGTTATTTCTGGACTGAAAAGAAAAAACTAAACAAAAAAATATACCAAGAAAAACCCTGCTGCTTTTAAAGACCCATGACAATCTCACGTAGTTTTCACCTCACATTTGATCAGCCTTAAATATTCTGTTATTTTTCAGTGATAAACTTCCCCCCAGATCCCTAAAACAGGCGAGTCAAGACCCATTCAGAAATAGAAATCCATGGGGCCACTATTCTGTACACCTTTGTCCCCTCACTTGTGCTATTTGGCCTCTCCTGCAGGGTTGCAGAAGCCAGGAATTGCTTCCCACAGACGTGCTGATGCTGAGGAGATTGGGCCAGATGCCAACTGGTGGAAACCAGGACAGCTCTGTTCATCCAAGGTGCTTGTTGGTGCTTTTCACCAGCTGAGCAGCTGGCCTAGAGAAGTTAGCTAAGCACAGGCAGGTAAGCTACAGCTTTGATGGGAGAAATGAGGGCAAGAAATCAATGTTTTCCATGTGGGAGAGGAGGGTGGGGGAAAAAAAAGTCAAACTGCTAAGGAAAGAACTTGTATTCTCCAGCTCCTGGAAAGGATATTATCAATAATGCAGTGTTGTATAAACATAGGCAGCCCTCTGTGGCTGTGGCAGCTTGTAATAACCCAGAGGTATCCATGTACCCATTTGGAAGATGAAAATCCTCACGCTGTAGAATTTTATGAAGGAGACATTATTCTGCAAAATTGCCATAAGATGCAGAAGTGGGGTTTGGGGTTTTTTTCATAGAATCATAGAATGGTTAGGGTNTGAGGCCATTCAGCTCCAAAGTGGATCATCCTCCTGCTTCCAGCCTTTCCTCTTCTCAGGGCGTTTCCTCTGCACATGTTTTTGTGGTTAGGATTGGAGTATGGACATAGAAACATGGGAGTGGATGGGAAATCTGCCATGGCTTTTGTAGCCTAAACAATACCAGAGCAAACAGATTGGCTTCCCACCCTGCCCTGGACAGCACAAGCAATGCCTTGACTGGATTGAGTAATCTGGGCTTTCATTACTGACCCTTTTCCTGCTATTTGTCTCATTTGTTTCCTCTTCTTCCTTCTGTGTTTTTTGCTCCAGGGTTATTTAGTTTTCTCCTTGCTCTTTCTATTTGCATTTTTTTAAGCCTGCCTCTTGGTTTTTTGATTTATTTTTTTTTCTCTCCTCCTCTTACCTCACCAATTATTTTCATTTCAAACCTGCACTTCCCACAAAATCAAAAGGAACTTTATCTGCACACATGTTTTTGTTGGGTTTCCTATCACTTCTAGCATGTCCCAACAAGAGGAGTCCTTTTATTTTGCTGTCTTGTTTCCTTGGAAATGCAGGTCATGTTTTTTTTTAGCCAAGGTGAGGTAGCAACTGACTTCCCAGGCTGGTAGAGACCATCACTAAATAAGCAATTGGCATGTTCATCACTGTCCATTGGAGTTAGGATAAATCATTCTGGGAAGTCATTCTGGGAAGTTTCTCAGCAGAGCTGAAACCCTGGTGAAGTCATTTGCCAAATCAGGGAATAATCTACACCTATATATGGAGCAAACTGTTGTGTGATGGGGACAATAATGCAAGCAATGGCCATGATGTCATTCAAAGGTACTTTGGGCACTGTGCAATTCCTGGAGGGTTCAGTGCCAATCTGGTTCAAAGCAACAGTGCAGATGGTGGTGGAGCCATGGACATGTTCTTCACCCTGAGCTTTGATCATCTGAGTTCATGCAATTGCTTGCACTTTGTACACTAAAGAGGCTTTGCAGATAAGGCTAAAAAGCAAGGCTGAAAACAAAAAAAAACCCACGTGTAGTCTTGCTTGGGGCCTCATGCTGAGAGTGATAAAATGCTTTATAAGCACAGGTGAGCTCAGCACAGCTTCCTTTGGCAGGAGAACATTGAGGCACAGGTCAGCTTTGCCTGTGGGGACCAGCCACACTTTGTGTGACTGCTATCAGTGTGCCTGAGTGGCCTTGACTGCACAAGTCCTCAGTGCAGGCTGAAGAAAACACAACTTTGGTACAAAACAGCAGGATGAGTTATTTTTGGGTCTCTATAAATTGTCTGTTTTCCAGCACTATCATTCTTACCCTACCAGGGGAACACAACTGACCTAATTAGAGTCTTAATTCCAACAGCACAAGACTCAACTTGTAAATAGAAACTTTTTTTTAACAAAAAATGTGGGTTATTTTTTATGTAAGTACAAATGCATCTGATTGGTGTTAACACCCCAGAGGTGGGGGCAGGGGGGGCAGCAGGGCCATTGGAGTCATTGGAGAAGCTGAACTATGGAAAATTTGGGATGAAGGAGGGCAGATTTCCAAACTGGTTTAAGAGACTGTGGGAGACTGTATCCTCTGGGATTAATCCTCATGTAACCTAATGGAAATTAGGAAGTGCTTTACCCTCCACCATGGAAAGGACTGGTAGAGGGAAGGATTCAGCATTTCAATCTCCATCTAGCAAAAACCATCCAGGGTGATCAATGAAGACACTTCTATTGATCCATAGCTGTCTCAACACCACAGAAGAAATTAAAGAGGTGAGAAAAAATGCTTGTTTTCAATGAAACCCATCTCATCAAGCAAGTAAGGGTTAATCCAGCCAGCCAAACACTTGGCTTTAGTTGTTATAGAAAAATCCTCCTGGTGTTGGGTGAGAAGCCTCCAGTCATACCTACTTGAATTCTTGGAGGGGACTGTGCCCAAACAGGCTCAGGATGGCTCACATCCAGCACCTGCTGGGAGGGAATCCATGACAATGAAGGGATCACAAACCAAGCAGCTTCTTCCCTGCCCTTAACCCATGTGCCTGGGGAAACCAAAACAAAACAGAGACCAGACTCTGGAGAGAGAAGCAATGGGCCAAATTCTGCCCCTAGGCAGTGATGACACTTTGAGTGCTGAGTCTAAAATCCTAGCTCTAAAATGGTTTCCACTTGCTGGGCTGGTTTTAGCATGTGTCCTCATGAGATAGAGTGGTTTGGAGGTAAGAGGGTTATGGTAACAAGAGCTGTATGTCCCATGTTTCAAGCTGATGTCTTTAGGGCTTTTGTCATGATTTTTGTTTTTTCTGGCTTGCCTTCTGATTTGGAAGTGGCTAGGCAGAAATTGAGGTCATTGCAAACATGCTAATGCCACTGCACTGTCTGGAAAGCACTGGCTGCTTCATTGAGTGAGCCTGAGCTACTAGCTGGGAGGTCTGAAAAGACACAGAAGTTCTGCTCTGGTACAGTGTGAGATGGACAAAGAGAAGCTGTCAAAGCTGGTGTCCAAGTGCATGGGGAATACAGACACAACTGCCCCCTCGGTGCTTTCTGTAATTGCTTTTATGCTCTAACACTGGCTGTGGCTTATAATTTTCCATCCTTGCTCAGAAATTATAGAGGAGTGAAAGAGAGATGGGTTTCAGCTGTCAGTGCTTCAGGAGCATTCAGCAGTGTTGCTGGATGAGAGGAGCAACGTGGTGGTTTTGCTCTGCAGAGGTCTCAGAAGTACCCAGGCATGAAGCACTGTGTGCTTTTGGGCTTGGTGAGCAGGAAGGCAGAAAGCACTGCCAGCCCTCAGTCGTTCCTGGGCTGCTGGAGCTCTTCAAGGAAGTTATACATCTGGTGTTTTCCTATTTAGTCCTTTCAAGAGGCTCGTTTGAGAGCAAGGTTTGTAAGGAAGAGCCAGAAATACACAGCTTATGATCCTCTTTGTGAGACAAGAGGAGCATAAGAAGACAATTGCTGAAGGTGGGACAATCAGTGAATAAAAGCCTTAAACAAGGGTGATATTTGGCTATGTTATGTCTTACAATATGACTTTTCCCATAGCATGTGGAGGAAAGGAAAACCTTTAGGTCTGCAATACAGCAGCTAAAGAAGAAAAGCAGAGATGCAGCAGAGCATGTGTGTCTCCTGGAGGTGGTCTTCTACCCCAGTGGTCTGCATCCACACAGCACTTGTCTCCCCTTGGCCTCATTCAGTCCTGTCAAGCAGAGAGTGGTAAAATCACCTCTCCTCTAGGGAGGACTCTGTGGTTTAGCATTATTTATACCTCTGTTACTCTGGGAGTTTTTACAAATGAGGAGTTTTCATCTGTCAGCCCTGCTCCTCTGAAGGTCTGCATGAGGTTTAATTTCATCTTCCATCAATTCAGTTGTCATTTCCCAGTTGCTCTAATATATATTGCCCTATTTTTATAGCTATGACACTAGCAGTAGCTACAGCTAGATACCACAGCTCAAATCCCCTTCTGTTTGTCTTAACCATGATGACCATCAGCTTCTGAATCTACTTTGCTTGGCCACCTGCTCTTTAGGGTCCAGGAGGGAAGGGACTGGAGGAGACAAGACCTGCTAAGAAACCCTTGCCCAGGGCAAAAGGAGTCTGTTACATAAAGCCAAAGACCCAAGCAAAGCAGATGCACACTTAAGCTATTTAGCACCTAATTAACAGCAAATATAAAAAAGGAGAGGTATGGGCCTCAACCCTCTATGAAGTTTAAGCACCTGAGCCCTCTGGGGTGGTGAACTGCTAACTCTCCTTGTGAAGATCAGAAGCCTAACTCTGCTGCTGCAGGAATCTGCATTCTTCGTTCAATCTCAGCCCAAGATTTCCTGAATCCAGTTCCAGGATCCAGCCCCTGAGTCTGATTCCCATCTGCTGGTGAGTAGTTCTGCCACACCATCAGTGGTGACAGTGAGGTAGTTGCCATCAAGGGGAGTTTGGGTGTGGTATTAGTGTTGTGTATATATTTGTATATATATTTCATTTTATTATTATTTTCATTGAAGTAGTTTAAGTTTTTGTTTCCAATCCACAAGTCTCTTTTTTTCTGTTAATTCCCTTTCTCATCCCTGGAGTGGGGGAAAAGGAGGTAATAGAGATTATCTCTCACTGGATTAGTGGTCAGCCCAGTCCTAACCCTTGGCAGAGGGGGAGGCACAAAGGAATATATATCTGAGGAGCCAGAAAGCCCTTGGAGCTGAGTGGAGGTGGCAGTGGCAGTTCCTTGGCCCTCCCAATGATAGCCCTCAATAAAAGCACCTCTAGGAGAATTTGAAGGTAACTCTAGAAGCACCTTAGCAGAACAAATCAGGTACTAGTGTAATGACTTGGGTACTAGTGTAATGACTTAGGAAATTGATGGAGCATGCGTACAAAGACTAATGTGATGTAAAATCATGTTACCAATCATACAGAGTTTCTTTGTTGCTTGCACTCTATAGAAACTGCTGCTGTTTGAGCTAAGGGGATGCTAGATCTGTGATTTATTGCCTAACACTCATTTCTGCAGGACCAAAATAAAGCAATTATCTCAACTGTGAATGGATTGGCTTTACACACCAAGTCAGGCACAGTCTGAAAATCNACACACCAGGTAAAGGATCCTTTTTTGGGACTGTAGAGGCAGGTGGATGGGGTAAAGGAAGTGGATGCCCTTTACTATTGGTTCCTCATGTAAAAACTGTCCTTTCAGCAGCTTCCAGGCTTGAGATTGTGGGGCTGGGCATTTTATTGCTATCCCAGTCCAGGGAGGAACCTGCCCAAGGGTTCAAGTTTCAGCAACTGAGCAAACAAGACAACTCCTCCTTCACTGTCACTTGAGTGGCTGCAGGTAAAGGTCAGGGGAAAAAAATCATAAAGCAAGACTACAACTGGGCAGGAGGTTAGGTCATCTCAGGACAGCCTAGGGGAGATGTTGGATCTCCTGCTAAACTTTACATTTTTCTGTCAGTTGGCTGCTTCTCATCCTTTACCTTAGCCTCCTTGTCCTGTCAGTAGAGGTTGGTCCTCCTGAGTGACCAGGGAGCAGGAGAACCTCATACCTGCAGCTAGGAAAGGACTGGGGCATCCCCCTCAGTAGAAAGTGCCCAAGTACATGAATTAGTGTTAAAAGCTCAACCTCTTCAAGGCAGAGCCAAGGCTTGGTAAAGGGAAGCTTCAGGGCTCCCCATGCCTTCCCTGTGTCAGCTGGAAGGGAAGGAGGAAGCTGGGCTGAGTGAGGAGGGAAATAAAAATGAGCTTCTTGATTTTTAGTTGCTTTTCTGCACAGATCCAAAAGGAGAAGTAACTTCTGTGGTTTTAACTGCAGCAAGGGGATGGGCAGCAGAGGGTCTAGGGTGTCTGTCCTCGGGCTCTGGAGGCTGGGAGCAGGGCACTGGGTGAGGTCTGTGTCTGTCCATGTGCTTCTGCCAGCAGAAGTCCTTGTTTAAACAGTTCTGTTGGCAAAAAAAAGGCCTTTATCCCTACATCACTCAGGGGAGCTGTAGTGAGTTATGCAGGCAAAAACCTAATTTTGCTGCTGTAATTGATGTCCCTGCTGGGCTGCTGCAGGTCTTTGTAAAGACAAACACAAAGGCAGGTCTCTGCTTGAGAACTTTGCTCCTCTGAGACCTCTCTTCAGTCACAGTTGTCTGAACTGGGGAACTCCACGAGGTCCCTGAAGAAAGAGCTGAGGTGCCTAGGTAGATTGTGTTTGCCTGGGCTGGGCTGCAGCTCCTCTCAGCCCTTGCCTTGTATCCAAATGAACCATGAATTATCTCATTCACCCCAAGTGAACCTGCATTTATTGCAGGAAGAGAGTATCCTCAGCAGGTCTGCTGCTGCTGCTCCATAATTCCAGCTTTCTCTGGGTGACAGGAACCAGTTATTTCAGCTGTTTACTGGGCTCAGGAGCAAGAATCTTCTCTTTTCCTTGCATAAATGCATCTCACATGTTTTTTGCCTGGCAGTTATGGGATATGGCCCTTCCAGGCCTTCAAGAAGCTGGGAATTCCTGGGCAACAACCTTTGGGGGAACTTTCCTAGGGTACCAGCAGCTGCTGCTCTGTAGCTGCCTTAGATTCTCACTTGCAGCTGCTGCTGTTTTCCCCATCCTTTGAGCATCTCTTTCCTCTGCCTTTGATTCAGTTGACTGGAAATGGTGCTTTCAGGTAGGAAGCCCTTTGGACACACAGAGAACACAAAAATTCAGGTTGACCTGAAAGAGATGTGCTGTGTTTTTCAACTACTGTGTAATCCAAGTTATTAGTTTCTCCCTGGATTTCTAGCTTCTTCCCAACAGTTGAAGTTCTACTGGAAACAAAGGGGGAAAAAATATTGGAGAGATGCCTAAGACTGCTAATTTCTGAGAACTGCATGTTCCTTTGTGCTTTGTGTCATTGCCATGAAGAGGCTGAATTAGCCCCAGCAATGCCTCATCCAGCCACTTGCTGTTGGGCCAGCCTGTGACTAAGCCAAATAAATAGATTTCTAAATAAAACTCAGATATCAACTTAGCAAACCTTATCAAGTAACTGGGTAGTAGCTGCTCCCAGCTCACTGCCTTGCAAGGGCAGAACAGAGTCTACTGGCTTCAAAGAAAGAGGTGTTTCAGCTTGGGTTTGGTGGGTTTGCAGCATGCACATGATCTCTTAGCTGATGCATGGTGACTGTTGTCTCCTAAGTTTCATCCTTAGATAGAGCATCAGTTAAAGCCTTAATGGAAAACAAAGCAAAACAAAAAAGCCATCATCACTCCAGTAACTGCAGTGGGAAGTCTCATGAGGACAAGGCAGTAGCAGCTCCAGCTCGTTGAGCTGAAGATAAAGGAAACCCTGGGATGTCATTGTTCCTGCTAACTCTGCTCCTGCTAGAGTTGTGTGCCCTGTTGTACCTTATCTTCATCACATTTTTAGCTCAGGTTGGCTGGTAGAAGTTGGAAGTGCTTGAAAGTGCTAGGGGTTTTTTTTGATATCTGCTTTTTTCCCCTCCAGTGCAAATTGTCCCCTAAGTATCTACATGATAAGAGCTACCAGGCACCCCTCAACCTCTGCCACTTACAATGGATCTGTGGGATGCATTCCACTGCCAGCTGTGACCTGTTCTGATTGCTCTTCAGTGGCTAACTGCTCATTTCTCCTGACATCTTTTGCAAGGAGTCCTGAATTCTGATCAGAAGTGCTATGAGAGAGAAGTATGGCAGAACCTGGGGATGAGTTGCTTTCTGCAGAGCAGAACTGCCTCTTTGGGGTTGCTCCACAGCCCCAAAATAGAATGGGAAAAGGTAGGTTGGCACCACGTCTTAGCACTTAATTCCAGCAGTGCCAGCTTGGGAAAATCCAGGTTCACCACTAGGAAAGTCCCCAGTCATTTCTCCAAGGCTTCCCTCCTGCTGGGATTCCAGTAGAGTGCAGGGCTGGGATGATGATGGTAGCCAGTTTGGGGGGTCACTTGTTTCCATAAGCTTTGAAGATAACCTCCACTGCTTGGTGTCAAACTGAGCCTCATGCCTTTGAAGCTGCTTTGCTGCCTGTCTGGAGCAGAAAGCAAGCTGCAGGCTGCCACTGTGTTTTTCATCTTACTCCCTGCTTCTCCCTGAGCCTGGCCACAATCTACTTTTCAGCTTGCCTCCCTGCTCCCTGCACAGGGCTGGTTTTGGGCAGGGGCCTCTTATCATGCTTCTACTGAGAACCTCTCAAACTGAAGCAAAATTGTTGCACAGAAAAATCCTAGGAGACTCCATGAAACCTAGTGTGTTTTTTCCAAAAGATTAAATGTTCTCCAGCCTCTTGAAGGCAGCAGCTTCCCTCAGCTGTGGCCCAGGGCTCCCTGCCCTCTAGCCCACACCATGGCTTTTAAGTTTTTCTGTCTCTGTTGGTTGGAAAATGGAGGAGTCAGATGAGGTTTTCCCCTCTCATTGCTTTGTAGGGCAGGCAGGGAAATCTTAACCCCACAGGCAGGCTACTGGGTGTGGATTCACTGACTCCAGCTACCAGTTGCAGAAGCAGAGCTCAGACAGCCCAAGTGCTGGAGATCAATGGCATGGCAAAAGCTGCGTTTGATGTCAACCCACAATGCTCTGGCAACTCTTTGATACCAGAGATGATTGCTAGAAATGCTCATGCTCTCTGTGTTTGGCCCTTTTTCACCTTTCTCCTCTTCTACTACATAACAAAGCCGTTTCAGCCTCTTCCCTTTGGCTGTTCTGCCAGAGGGGACTCAGCTGGCCCAAACACTTTGGCCTCCAGAAGTCAGTGGGCATGACTCTGGTTGCAGACAAAGCAGGCTGCTTTTGTTCCAGCTGTGAGTGTGGATTTCTCTTGGCTTAGGGTTTTTGATAGCAGGCAGCCTGTGCTGGCTGTTTCAGACCCTGTCCTCATCCAAAGCATCCTGGTGGAGGAGTGCTATACCATTTTACATCTCCAGGTACATATCTAGTCCCGTCCTTTACTCTCCAGTATAGAGCATGCAGCAAGAAAGGGTTTCTTCTTGGTTTGTTCTTCTCTGAGCCCTTCAGCCAGTAGTTACTCTCTGTTATGTCCCAGTTTGTTGATGGTATCAAGAGAAGTCTGCTAGGGAAAGTGTAGAGGCCACTGTGGCTAGGACACAGGGACATCAGGCACGATGGAATGGAGGAGGTGCTGGCACTGAGATTTCTCCTATTCTGTTCTCTGAGGCCTAAACAGGAAGCATTGGTGGAGGGTTTTGGGGTGTGCACTGATGTCACAAGTCTGTAGCCACCCTGATTCCACTCCCCAGGCTACTCCTATGTACAACACCATCAAGACCATCACACAGGTGGAATATCTTGATATGGTGGTGAAAAAATCCCTCTGAGTCTTCCCTGCTTGGGGTTAGATTGAAAGGGTCTGCAAGAAGGCAGTGGAGATGAACAGTGTGACTATTCCAAAGGGCATGGTGCTCATCATCCCAGCTTATGTGCTGCATCATGACCTGAGGTAGTGACCAGAGCTGGAGGGAGGTGAGGGCCAAGGCAGGGGGAATAGCTGCACATTCAACCTCAGCCCTGGGAATGGAAATGGCACTGAAAAGAGAGGAATGCATGATTATAACATTTAAATTAGGCATTTATCATTGTCTGACATCTAGTCCCAGCATTACCGTGAGGGGAGTTTTATGATCTACATCCATAAACTGTGCATGGAATTTAATTAACTGCATTGGAGGGAGAGACAGTGAGAGCAGCTCCTAGCAGCTGTGACACTGAGGGGTTTATGGCCAGATATTAAAACAAGAGCCATTGGGTGACTGGCACAATGCCCTGCAAATCAGCAGTGGAAGGGCAAAGATGGGTAGGAAATAAAACTTCATTTTTCTACTCAAGATGTGAAACAATCCCTGCTTTGGAGTCTCTGTCACACCTTGCAAAATGAGGCAATAGCCCATGGGAGACCCTGGGCCTGCTAATCTGCAGGTGGCCACAAAGGGGCTGAGAAATGGCCCAGAGAGAGCAGGACCAGGTCTGTGCCCTTGCAGCAGGAGCTGAAATGAAGCTCACCCTGGTGTGGGAGTGTGGTGACCTTTGGGACAAAATGTGGCAGCAGGACCAGTTAGAAGTTAGAGAGGGAGATCAGTGCTGCTCTCTGGACCCTCCCTGGTCACCTTGTGTTGAATGTAGAAGGAATCACACAAATGGGAGTGCTCTGGCAATGGGTATGTTACACCAGCAGCTCCATCCTTACTCCAGTTGACACACCAGGCATGAGTAGCTGGAGGGGAGCTCTTTAGCATTCACTTGCCTTGCTGGGAGTTCATCAGAGGGTTGTGCTGCTGTCTTGGTAGTGTGATAACTTCACTGCTGACTTAGCATGGCTGGGATTTGTACCTAGACCTCATGCACGGTGAGTGAAAAGCTTTCTGAAATGAAAACTAGCTGATCACTAAGAAGTATTACTGAAAATGCTCAGTGGCAAATTTCTCTGTGAAGCTGATTGTTCTTCCCTGTTTCTTCATGATGAGGAGAGGAATGGCTGGCATGTCTCAAAGGCAACCCTGCCTTTAGTCACGCAGGGGGACAAAGCCTTTGTGTTTGCTCAGCCCTTTGATCGAAAGGGAAGACGTGAAGCTGTACACCTGTGTGCTTTAGGATTTGAAACCTGGGTTCAGTTTTGGAGCTGAGAGGGAGTTCTGAGAAAAGAGGAGTTATGAAATCCATTAGCATATTTCAGGTATTCCCTGTTCACCTGATACACCTGGAGATGCACAAGCAACTCCTAGCAGCAGGATAAAAGTAGAAGTATAAGGTGTCTCCTGAGATATTAATATTTCCCTTAGCTGGGTTCTTCTAATGCACACAGCAAAAAGCTTTTGCCTCCCTAGACCCCTCAGCACTTCAGATCTGAAAGCTGGCACATCCTGGAATAACAGCTTTTTCTAACTTCTTTTCTAGTTGTAATCAGGTTGGGTAAAGAGAGCAAAGAGTCTATTGACCCCTACACCTTCCTGCCATTTGGGGCTGGTCCCAGGAATGCACAGGAAGGAGGTTTGCTCTCCTCATCATGAAAGTGACTGTGGTTGTCCTGCTGCAAAACTCAGAACCTGCAAAGCCACTCCAGTGAGGCTATGGGACGATGTGTTTCATTTTCTGTCCTTTAGTCCCACTGAGATGGTCCTGCACAAGTTCTTTTCCCTAAATCTCAGGAAAAAACAGGGAACTGTGTCTCATGCCCATGAAATTCCTCTCTTCCCCAAGGAGTTCAGAAATGGCCAGCTTCAGGACCACTGAACCCTGTGTGCAAACTTGGGTTTTACTCTGGCATCCAGATCAGGGAGGAAGATTTCACTGTGGATTAGAGAGGCATATGGGAATAACTGTATTTAAATTTTCTCAGTTCATTTAAATGGTTCACCATAGCTTGCTTAAAAAAAAAATTACTATCAGTCTCTACAGAAGCAAATTTAATGCTGCTGGAATATGTCAGGCTGAAAGCCCTGGAGTTCTCTGCATCTCTCTGGGTACACCTAAGCTGTGGGATGTGCTCACTCCTTAACAATGCTCTGCCAGCTTGCTTTGACCCACCTTAGGAAGACCCTGGTCCAGAAAACAGAAGGCATATTCCCCACCCAACGTGCTCCAAAGCTGCACCTGGCAACACAACCATAGCAAATCTCTCAGAGGAGATCCCAAGACACCAACTTTCATCTCTTGTGGCCCACCAGGCAGTCTCCAAAGGGTAACAATATTCAAGCAAGCTCTATCTGAGCTAAAGTTGACCTGGCAAGCCTCTCCTGCTGTGAAGCTCTGCAGGATCCCAGCAGGTATGGGTTTTGTGTGGGATCCCCATGAACAGCATCATGTGTAGTGCTGGTGGGTCAGGCCCTGCAGGATGGGGCTCTTTGACATCAAGTTACATGCAATAGTTGTTGGAAATTTATATGTCAAACCAACCCTTCTGAAAACATGGCAGCTCTCTATAACTCAGAAGCAGGTAGCAATGTCTTTGGTGTTAGCTTCCAATCCTGACCTGGCTTTCTGGATTGACTGCCACAAAAGTCATTGCCACTAATGCATTTTGTTCACGAGGCGAGCTTGGGAAATCAGAGCAGAAGGGTCAGCAAGTGTATTCAAAGGACATTTATTGTAAGAAACAGAAAAGTCCTTATTAAATTATGACTTGGCACAAGTGCTCAGCTGGAATCTCTGCAGATTCAGATTGCAGCTCAACTAGTAACCTGGAGGTGAAAGACTGTAATAGTCCATTAACAATGCAGTGACCTATCCACCCTCCCCCAAGCCTAATGACATTTTTCTAGTCCTCTGCAATCCATAAAATTGATTCTTTTCATAACTGCCTTTAATTAAAAGGAGACAAGTTAAATATGTATTGTATTATTGGTGCCCATAGGTTTATGGGGCTCTTTCAGCCTGTTTTTCTGTAGAAGAT
The DNA here is from genome assembly GCA_013396975.1 of Bucco capensis. Classification (NCBI taxonomy): domain Eukaryota; kingdom Metazoa; phylum Chordata; class Aves; order Piciformes; family Bucconidae; genus Bucco; species Bucco capensis. Next base: position 189,434 of record VWZO01007050.1, read on the forward strand.
GTCATGAACATCAGACCAGAGCAGGAGAGAAAAAAAATCACACCAGAACCATCCCTTTGGAAAATGTCTATGGAAGATAGAACCTCCTCTCACTCCTCCACTGATGGCATGCTGGGCTCTGAGCCACACTGCTTGAATTTCCTGAAACAAAGCTTCCCAAGATCTGAAGATTTAACTATAGCTTGTTGGGCTGGGAGTGTATTGCCCTTGTCCTGGTGAGGAGAAGGAGAGGTGGGATATGGAGGAGACTTGGTAAAACACTGTTCCCTCCCCTACCAGATGACTCCCTTCAAGCCCAGCTTTAAATGTTCTGTTATTGACATTGCCAGCCCACCCCAAGGGAGCCCAACTCTTCTCTCTGGGAGGATGCTTTTTCTTTGGTACTCAGTCTGAGCAGCAATCTTAGTTTCACTCTCCCCAGAGAACTTTTCGCTCCTCCAGCTCCCAACACAATCTAGCTCCCTTAGCACTGACACACTCCAGCATTAAATAAAATGGCATTGCCTGCCCCTCCTTAGCTCCAGCTCCCTGGATGGATTTTGGCTGGTTCTCCCTCCACGTGCAGCCTGTTGATCAGTGCAGCTCTTCCTACCATGCTGTGTGAAAGCCAGAAGCCACTAACCAGTTTATTCCAGAGCTGAGGAGTTTAAATCCCAGCTCATAGCTGGTTTGTGTGAGCAATAGTGCTGTAAGCACACCTGTCAGTTAGGAAATGTACTGAAAATAAGGGGTGGCTGAGATGTGTGTGGGCTGTAGAGGTACTGTTGGTGTCATGACTCTTCTTTCTCCCAGCATACATGGCTCTTTTTGGTTTTTTGCTTCTGGTTCTGCATGTGAGAAGTTTCATGCATCCAAAGCAGCCCATCATGCTGTAGATGGTCCCTAGAGCCCTTGCTGCTGTGGAGAAGTGAAGAGGTGAGAAACTCTTGTTTGATGGTGCATCCTTTAACTCTTGAGAGGAGACTCAGGCTGGTGTGTGTGCTGTAGACATGTCAGTGGTGCAAACTCCCATTTCACAAGCAGGGCATTGGGGGTTTGGCCTAGCACACAGAACCACAGGAGCATCATCCTAATGAGAATGAGCCCCAGATCCTGCTGTCCCCGAGCAGAATAGGCATTTTTGCAAGACCATTTGCACTCAAGTTATTTGGGCTTTTTTTTTCTCCTTTTTTTTTTCTTCTCTCCCTCTGAAGAGGCACTTTTCTAAGCAATTTGATTCCAGACACTGTCAGTCTCTTCTGGCAGTGTAATTTAAATCAAGATAGGGAGAGCAAATTGCACATAGTTAAGTAATGCTGCCATTGCTCCTGTTCCTGCTGCCTGCTGGGTGACTTTCTATGTCTTCTGGTTTTATTCTCCTGGGAATGCAGAGTTGTCCAGGGTTATTTCCTCAACTGTGTGCTGTGACCCTGACAAGTGTTAAAATGGTCTCATCCTGGCAGGGATGAGTGCCTGCAGCAAATGTTCTGATGCTGATTTATTTAGATTTTCTTATGATTTTAGATGGCTTTTGCATGGCTCAGAGTGCAGAGGAGTTAGCTGGAGGAGCCCAGAAACAAGAAGTTCTCCCTAATGACTGCAGATTTGCAGAGTGGCAGAGAAGTGTCCTGCATGTGTTTCCTGATTGTTTGCTTATTGTGTTTTACTAGGGGTGTGCAGCCATCTCCCATAGATGGGATTGTCCACACAGGCACCATCCATACTCCTAGCATGACAACTTTTAATCTCTGGTTTATATTGGGCCACTGTAAGACCAACTTTACTGAATTAATTATGATGCAGGCTATAGCACTGAGAGCCTTCAGAGGACCTGGAGAGTCTTAGTCTGGAAGAAAGGTGTTGCCTTTGGCTGTTGAGAGCTAGGAAGTCTTGCTAGACTTTTGTCAATTTTTAATCTCTAGAAGACCTGTATGCTCACAATTCATATTATTCCTCAAGAAAGTGCTACTGGAAGGCTAACTGCTCCCTTAACTCTTCTGTAACCAACTGATGCTTCTGCTTTTTCCTCCATACTGAAGTGAATCCATCTGTAGGTTTCATAAGCCATTGGCCAGAGAGCAATGTGTTCCTGTTACCTCCTTTCTCTGGTGGGATCCTCAAAGAATCCTCAAGCTGATTTGGAAGAATTCATTCTTCCACTGTCACCTCTTCCACAAATTACTGAAGGTGTGGGCTTGCTAACCTCAGCCCAGCATTTGTCTTTCTATAAAAGCAGGAGGGTTTGATTCCAGCATCTGCTTATGCAGTCATGAGACCAACTGCCCTGGTGCAGTGTTCAAAGTGTTCTCCATGCTCTGTCCTGAACACCTCATGCAGCTGCTTTGCTGTGCCCTTCCACAGGAGGATGCCTTCTGCTTCCAAGCTGTCCAAATTTTGGCACTAAGTGAAATACCTGCATGTGCATATACACCCAAGCCAGTCACTGCTATACATAATTCTGCTGGATTCCTGGGAGATGGAAACTCATTATATCCTGAATTAATCCCTCTGAGCATCATCAGTAGAAAGAGCTGCTTCTGCACATGCAGAGTCCAAAATACAAAGCTGAGTAGAGTCATTGCTGGTGTGAAGTGGTTCCTACTGTAAAACTGGGCTTAGGAGCTTTATTCATTATATAGCAGGTTTTAGAATTCTTTTATATATAGGCAGATACCTTATACATATGCCTTCTTTTTATACTTTATTTCTATATATTTTAGGAATTGAGCAGAAAATCCCAAAGGAGACATGATAACCTTTTTGTAGCAGAATAAATTCCCCAGTGGAAGACACCCTTGACTGGAAGTGTAGGGGAAGAGTGAGGCTGCTTCTCTAGAGAGTCACTGATGAGCTGGGTGAGAGGGTTAGAAAATTCCCAGCAGCTCAAGCAGCCACAGCTTCCCCTTCTGCCTTCCTAACCCACAGCAGTGCAGCTCCCTTCTGCCACTAAGGTACAAAAGTGACAATTTGTCTTCCTTTCCAGCTGGTGTCACCCCTGGGAGAAGGACAAAAATATAGGAGTCAGGCTCCTGGAGAACAAAAAGCCAGCAAAGTGTCTGCACCACCAGAGTGGGTCATAAAAAGGGGCATGGAAAAATCCTCAGGTCTCTGCCTTGAGAGGTGACCAAGAAGATGAGGGTGACAAAGGCACACACACTGTCACAGGTCAGGGATGAATTAATAACCTTAGTGGAGCAAAGGCCATAGCTTGCCTGGTGGCAGCAAGGGAAGGATTTTACCTCCTTACTCCATCCATGCCTGTGTTAGAATTAATCACTTGCATACAAATGTCAATGCTACAGAAAACATCCTGCAGGATAAGCTCTCTCACAAAGCTGCTTAACTTTTTGCTAAGACACAGTTCACTTGCAGGTGTCAAAGGATTTCAGCCTCTCTCATCTCTGTTTGAAGGCATCTTCACCTGCCATCCTTAGAGGGAGCTTTCACAGGCCTTAGAGGAGGTTTGTCACCCTTAAAGGGAAGTTTCACTATCCTTAGAGGAGGTTTCACCATCCTTACAGGAGTTTTCACCATCCTTAGAAGAGGTTTGCCATCCTTAGAGGATGTTTCACCATCCTTAGAGGAAGTTTTACAATCCTTCCAGGAGATTTGCCATTCTTACAGGAGGTTTCCCATCCTCAGCAGGAGAGTTTGCCAGGACATTTTGGCTTTGTGGAGTGGCTGGGGAGGAGCTTGCAGTGGGGAACCCTGGGAGGCAGTGAGTTTTCCAGCAGGCACAGCACACAGGTCACTGGGTTTTGGCTTTATTCTAGGCTGAGCAGCTATTTGAGGATTGTTCTGGGTGAACCCTTTGTGGTTTGATTTCTGGAGGTAACAAACATCCACCACTCCTCTGTAGCTAGAGGGAAATGGAGCTGTGATCATCAAAAGCTGTGTGCCTCTGTTTACCTGCAATTATATAATGTTTATATTATGATTTATAGCTAGGCAATAGCAAGCTTTTGTGTGTGCCCACCTTTGACTCAGACCACAGCAAGGTCACAATGAGAAGTGCTTCAGGAGCTCATCTAAGATACTCCAGCTGCTGACAGCTTGAGGCAAGTCCTCTACTCCTCCTAAAAACCATATAGAATGAGTATAGGGCCCTCAGCATCAATTCCTTTGCTCTGTGTATCCTCTCCTATAGCACAGCACCACTTCCTAATGCAAACATCACCTCAGCCTAGCAACAGCTCCTTCTGTGAAGTTAGTCCACCTTCATTCATAGCTCTCCCTGTTGACTCATGCTTCAATTCTTTAGGCTTATTCCAAGTGAGAGCACCCACTTGCAGGTAACATAGTGTTCCCTCACTGAAGTGGTATCACTGCCAGGCTTAATGTTGCCCAGCTCTGTGTGAGCTGGAGGTCCCCAGGCCTGTCCCAGGTAGAATGGTCATGCCTGTTACAATTTGTAAGATGCTTGAAGCTTTCCTGACCCTGACCCAGGCTTGGATGGAGGTTGTCCATATTATTGCTGCTGGTGCTGTACTGGACCTGCTGCTGAAGAGAGACAGGCCTCCAGACACCCTCATTGAATGCTCAATTCAGTTAAAATCGATGGAATAATCAGCCCAGAGAGTCTGCCCAAAGGTCAGGAAGCAGTGATTTTTTTTTTTTCCCCTGCAGCAGCTTTGGTTCTGAGCTGTTGTTTTAGTCTGAGGATTGCAAGCAAAAGCATTTCAGCAGGTCTGTTCTAAAAGTGTTATTAGTGCTGGTTTTAAGCTGACAGGCTAATGTAACAAGTGCATAACATGGTCTCCTAAAATAGAGAGGTCAATTCTTTGCAGCACTCATTTCATGGACAACACAAAACCCAGCTGATGATGGACACAGCACAGGCTGGGCTGGCATCCTGCAAGGCAAAATGGCTAAGAGCCTTGAAGAGGAGCCTACCAGCCTGGAGGTGGAGGATACCAGGAGAAGGGGATGCTGGACAGTGGGATGGAACCAGGTGGGATGAACCCCTTTTTCTCACCCCAAATTTCATCCCCACATCTATCACAGAGAGACATCTGTGTGGCTTCTCAGTCCTGCACGTGCCAGCTGCAGTCATCTGCACAGTGAAAGGCCTCAAGGGGAGGACCCACCTTTACCTCTCTCATCACTGAGGCACATGTAAGCTCTTAGCTGGACACACACCATACCATGGACTGAATTTGCAAAAACACTTTGATCTTTCATTTTGGTCCTTTAGAAGTGATTAAGCCCAGTGATGCAATCCCCCCTAGAGCTAGGGTAAACACCTGTGATGCTGCTTCAGTGGGTTCAAGGTTGAGTCAAACAGCAGTCACTTAAGCATGCTTTGAAAGTTCCTATCGTTTGAATGTCATATGTCAAACTGATGTTCCTTCCAGTGAAGACAAAGAGATGTTTATTCCCCACACAGCTGGCCAGCAGTCTGACATTCATTACTGAAGCCTTGCCGCTGCCAGGGTTGAAGCTACCAGTAGGAGAGTGTCTATCAAAACAAAGCCTTCCACCTCTTAAGGGTTATTCCCTGTGATATCAGCTCACAGGTTTTAGTTCAGCCTCATTTTACAGCTGCCTAGGTCTGCAGTTGGTTTTTTCCTCTGTCTGGGCAAGGTCAGGCATTGTTTTTTGCCCATTCCCTGCAAAGTTATGTTGTCACCTCATTTTTCATGGCTTCTCCTGGCTTCAGATTCGCTGTCCCTGTGCCCCTGAGGTTTGTGCTGTGAATGTTCCTCTCCTTGGTCTCATGGCTGTGGGCAGAAGCCAGCCCACAGGACCACAGTGCTGGTGGCCTGACCATGGCATCCTGACACAGCTCAAGCACTCCTCAAGGCCAGCACTGCAAATTCTGTTTCTGGAGAGTTAAGTTTATGGATGAAATACCTGTTATTTTGCAGCTTGTTGGGCATTAAAATGTTCAATTGGCTGCAGAGGAGTTTACAGAAGGGGGAAAAAAAAAAAGACAACAGAGATGATCAGATTAGACATCAGAGCAATTTACACCTGTACCAAGAGTCTGCAGAGTTCTATTGAATCAGACCTGGAGCATTTTACAGCCACTTTGCAGGAGCATAAATGATAACATAAGGTGCAAAGGAAACAGCCAGCCGGACAATTACAGGGCGTCTTCACACGCCTTATTAATCCTCATTACAGCCCTCTGTGCTGAGACTCTGCATCTTCCTCCCTTCCCTCACAAGGGCTGGGGAAGCTGTGCAGCCAATTTAGCCACCTGCCAAATTTGCAGGCTCTGCTGCTGGTATCAATGTGTCCTTGGTCCTGAGGAGCTGGATGCTCCTTGCCTTTGTCTGAGATGCATCTTGCTGAAGGGAGGCTTTCCAGGCTGGATGGCTGGGCCAAGGCCAAATGCCAGGTGCTGCCCCTTGGCCATAGCAACCCCCAGCAGTGCTCTAGGCTTGGGGAGCAGTGGCTGCAGAGCTGCCAGGCACACAGGGACCTAGGGGTGCTGAGTGACAGCTGAACAGGAGCCAGCAGTGTGCCCAGGGGGCCAAGAAGGCAAATGGCATCCTGGCCTGGAGCAGGAACAGTGTTGGCAGCAGGAGCAGGGAG